>PVJX010013602.1:0-47029 GCA_004027295.1 Dolichotis patagonum | reverse complement strand
GCTCTATTCAATATTCTGTTTTGATGTGTTCTATAATGTTGTGTATTTATTTTGATTTTGCTGTACATAATAGAAGAACAACTATTTTGAAGATAACGAGATATACAATGGTGCCTATTATTGTTGTCCTGGTGACCTGCTGTGAGGTTCTGTGCCAATTTCACTATACTGTCTCAATTGGCTTTATTCCATCCTGTTTTGTTGTATACTACTACCTCCAAGTTAATGAAAATTAAATAAAAATAAAACAATAGAACATGAGAAAACAAGGTAAAAAAATACCTCCAAAAACGCCCAACTCCATCAAAGCTGATCCATGTGACGTGGATGACGAGAAACTCAAAAACAAAACAACAGAATTATATAAAGTGATTAAAAAGGAAATAACAACAACAAAACAGATCAGTAAGGTACTGAGCAAGCTGAAACATGATATAACTAAACAGATATTATACTTAAAAAGCAAAAGGAGGAAAAGAAAATGCGTTAAAGGATATAACAGCATGTATGTTTATGTGTGTGGGATTGATAACCATATTACCAAGTTTTTGTTGGATCATTGAACAGAAATGTTTACAGCCTCACTGTTTGTTCACTTTGTATGCCTTAATTTTGTAACATGAACAAGTATTTCTAAGAAGAAAATATGTAATTTATCAAGTAGTGATTTCTTAATGTTCTTTTTTGAAATTCTGTATTATTTCTACCCTTTATTCTGTTTTTTTTTCTTTTTAAATAAAATTTTAAAAAAAAAGATGAAGTGGCCATTTCTCTTCAGTAATGCAGAAGACACTCACCTTTTGAGTCCAGCTGGATCCAGGAAAATAATAAGTGTGGCACAGACTAGCTAAGACCCCTGGATGGTGGTGTATGCACTGCACAGCAGGAGAAACACAGCTGCCAGACAAGAGCAAGACAAGACAAGAAGAAGTGGACTGGACTAGGCGGAAGCTGCTGCTGGGTGGAGGGAAGCTGTGGAGCAAAAAGATGGGAGGGAAAGAGACCTACCATGCATGAGATTAGAGAGGGAGTGACTGTGTGAAAACTGGCTGGGACTGGCAAAGCAAAGCATCCACAGTTTCCTATCCCAGCACAGACTCCACGTGCCCCGTCACCTCTGTCTGGCTGAAAGACATTCGCAGTGTTTCAGAGTTCAGGCTGCACCTGCTTACAACCTGAAAGTCACTTCATGGAGTGGCACTTCTGGGGATCTAAGAACCTGGACCCTGGCAGCTGTATTTCTTCTGCAGTTCTCCTGCCATTGAAGCAAGTCTTTCAACTCTGAGAGGGAGAGATTTGCAAGGGGCTCCACTTCTAGCTGTGTCTCCATCTCCCACCTACAGAGACATCTGTGACTCTGGCCTACCACAGGCCACTTTGCCAGAGCGTTTGCCTGTAGATGTGGAGAGATGGGGCTCAGTCTCTAGGCCCCCGTAACTCATTTGGACTATTTGAAAAGAAAGACCCAGGGCTGAAAAAGTGTCTCATCTCCTCCCAATACCAGGAAGATTTCAGTATTAGCTAAACAGAAAGAAAGTAGGTCTATTTGTTATACTCTTACAAGTCACAGAAGTTTTTAAAATTGGTGGTTACTTTCACATTTTCATTTCCTTTGTGTTCTAAGCCATTTTGTTTTATTATAACTCATTTGTACTTTTCCAAATAGTTATCTAATTTTACGTTGCTTTTCTAATATTTTACTACAGTTTTGCAGTGCGCAGTGATTACATTGCTCATGGGGAGTTATATATACTCCTGGACTATTTTTTCCTGTCCCTACCCACTCCCTCTGTCTAATGATCCCTTTGGATCTTTTCCATGTCTTTCCTTCACGGGTATAGTCCGTCCCCTTCCCCTTTTTCTTTCTTTTCTCATATCTTCTATGTTTCTTCATTCTGCTTCCCTCCCTCTCACATATGTTTTATTTTTAATTTTACTTGCATGAATGTCTAATCTTCCCTCTTCTATATTAATACTCACCCTTAGTTTTTTGATTAGTATAGAGATCATTTTAAAATGTTTTGTTATACATTTGCATATGATTTCCTTTTTAATGGTCAATGTTGTTGGTACTTATTGTCTCTTCTCAGAGATATATGGGTGGTTTAGCCTCTAAATTTGATTATTCTGAGTGAATACATTGATGGTAAGCAATGCCCACAGCCCAGGGCACATCATAAAGAGAACGATCCTTGCTAAAATGATCCTCACACAACAGTGGGAGCATCCACTGAAACAGATGCAAAATCTTAGAAAACAAAAAGAAGTGTGAGAAAATAAAGCACCAAGATGACTCTAAAAGGTCATAACTCCCATATATATGAAACCACAGACTCTGAAGTATATTTCATATGTGACAAAGATTCACAAAAATCAATCCCTAAAATTATCAGCAAATTCAAAGAAGATACCAAAAATAACCAAGTGAATTACAAAAGACAATGCAAGATCTAAAAGAACATATCAAAAAATAAAGATACAGATGCTGAGAAAAAAATTTTTTCAAATAAAATCTCAATAAGTCAGATATAAACTTAGTTAAAAATCTTAGCAATGTGCTACGAAAAAAACAGAAGAAAGGATCATGGCTGGAGAATGAGGTGGATGAACTAGAAACTTCATAATAGAAAAAAGAAAATTTAGATTGTACAAAGAGAATGCAGAAGAATTCTGGAACAGTATTGAAAGACCAAACTCATGATTCTAGGTTTCCAGGAGGAAGAAGAAATATAGGCTAATATAGAAATTCAAATCAGCGAAATGACTGCAGACAGCTTCCCAAAATTGGAGAATGATACGGACATTGAATTACTGAAGGCAGCCATGAGTGATGGTGTGTAATTACAATTCTAACACTCTAGAAACCAAGACAAGAGGTTCAAAACTTTGAGCCTGGACCAGGCAACTTTGTGAATTAGCAAGATCATTTCTCAAACTTTAAAATCAGAAAAGAAAATAAAAATGGTTGGCATGTAGCTCAGGGAGAAGGCCCTGGTTTCAGTCTTCGAGACTGGAAGAAATTACCGGAACAACGTAGAACCAAACGTTGACATGGCTAAAAAAGAGACTTTCTCTGAAATAGTTGAAATGCCATAAATTTAGAACAGTGAAATACTATTTAATGGTCCAAGAATCACTCAATTAGGTATAGTGGCAAATGCCTCAGAATCACAGCAGTGTATTCAGTGGAAACTGGAAAGGACAAGATTGTATGGGAAATTTGTCTCAAGTTCTTAGAAAAGGGACTCTCACGCTATCCTTCAGAATTGAAGGAGAAATAAAACTCCTGAGATAAACAAAAACATTGATCTTTGAGCAAACGTTGGAGAATACACTTAAAGGAACATATTGAAGAAGGTACAGAAGAGAAATATGAGCACACTTAAGAAAGCACTTAAGAAATGAGAAACAGGAAAGTACTGGAGAAATGAGAATCAGGAATGGATAAAATAGTGGAAACACAACAAAAACACAGGAATGCATGTGTCCATAGTTAATAAGGCATGAATGATCAATGAGTCACTGAGGAAATGGGGAAGGATTTAAAATTTCTAGAATCAAATAAAAATGGAAATATGACATGCCAGTATTTCTGACATACAGTGAGGGCAATTCTAAATGGAAAGTTTGGATCTTGGGTTCTCCACATTATAAAATCATATGGATGCCAAATAAATAACCAAATGATATATCTTGAGATCTTAGAAAAGCAAGAAAAACAAATCCCTAAACAAATAGAAGAAATAATAAAATCAGAGTTAAAATTAATGAAATAAACACAAAAAATACAGAGGATCAATGATTTAGATTTTGTTCTTAAAAATTATCAACATGATTGATAAAATATCACAAAATAAGATTGAATTTAATAGAATTAATTACAAAATGATATATTACAACAAATATCTCTCATATTATGAGGATCACAAGGAATTATTTTCTAAATTTATATTCCAAGAAATAGGAAAATCTAGAGGAAGTGGATACATATACAAACCCTTATTAAACAGAAAAATTGAACAAAGACAATACAAAAAATTTAGAGACTTCAATAAGGAATAATGAAAATTTTTCCCTCCAAAGAAAAGCCTACGACAGGATGGATTTACTGTCGCATTTTACCATACATTTAAATAAGTGACACAATACAAACTATTCCTTGAAATGTGAAGGGAAACAAGTGCTTCCAAATTCATTATCCAAAACACCTTTAGATATTAAAAACAGCACACATGCACTGCAGACCAAAAATCATTCTGAACTTACATGCAAAATCCTAAATAAAATTGAGAAATAAACAATACATCCACAGTATTAGGCATCACAATTTATTCCAAGGTGGAAAGCATGTTTCAACAAAATCAATAGATGCACTATATCTTATAAATAAATATTAAAATCATAAAGTCATCTCAATAGATGTAGAAATGTTCTTGGACAAAATCTACTATCTACTCATGATTAAATTACTTAAGAAATAGGTACAGAAGCATCTTAACATAATAAGAACTATCAATGGCAAATTTGCAGTCAATGTTGTACTAAGTGGAGAGAAACTGAAACTCTTTCTTATAAAATTCAGGATGAGATGAAGGTGTGCAGTTTCATCAATCTTTTCAAATTATTGATGTTTTCGCCAGATGAACAGTTCAAATTATTTCTATTTGTTCCTACACTTAGAAGACTATGATTACTCCACCAGACATTTTTATATATGACAAATTCAATAAAGTGAAAGTTTACAAAATCAACATAAAAACCAATCACTTTGTTGCACAACATTAATGAAACTGATAAGAAAGAAATGAAGAAAACCATCACATTCATAATTGCTTCAAGAATAACACCGACATCTCCTGAACACTAAAGAAAGAAATCAAGTAAGACACTAGAAGTTGCAAAAACTTTATGGATCATCAAGAGTGACTTTTAAAAATGGCCCTAATAACAGATGACATCTATAGGCTCCCTGAAATTCCCATTTAAATATCAATGTCAGACTGAACTAAAACAATATTACTAAAGTTCACATGTAAACACAACAGGTACAGACTATCCAGAAAAAGTCCAAGCAAAAAGAATAATGCTGCAACTATTATAATGCCTGTTTTAAAAATATATTATAAAGCCATAATACAAAAGCAGCATAGTACTGGCATAAAAATTGACACTGGCCTATAAACTAGTGGATACCAGAATAAGTTTACAGCTGCAACTTTATGATTCTTGACAATGATTCTTGAAGAAAAGATACAGAAAGTACTTCAATTTCAATATATGGACACACTCATACTTCTTTGATAGCAAGTATTCTAACAACTCAGAAATAATAGAAAAAAATCAACAAATGGGGTTTCATCAAATTTAAAAGTTTGTTCATAGCAAAAAAATGAAAAGAAGACAGCAACTTTCTAACAGCGGACTGATATTAACAATATATAAGGAACTCAAAATACACACACACACACACACACACACACACACACACATGTTAATGGGTAAAAGGGTGAATGAACAAAACTGATGCGTCTCAAAACGAATAATATAAATGACCAATGAATAGATGAAATAGTCACTGAGGAACTTTACATCAAAACTACACGAAGAGTCTATCTTACCTCAGTTTAATGCTGTCTTCATTACATTCTTATCATTGGCACACAATATGACACTCAAACCCTGAAGAAGGAACGGTGTATTTTGGCTCACAGTTTATAGAAGTTTCAGTCCACAGTCCACTGACAGCAAGGCAGGGTAGCATGGCGGAGCAGAATGGGAGGCAGAAGAGGAGAGAGATCAAGGCTGGAGGGAGGGAGAAACATTATTCCAGGCCACGAGGACTATGACTCACCTCCTCAGGCCAAGCTTCAGCATCCAAATCACATTTAGGGATAAACTCATCAGTAGACGAATACCCTGACTGTCACACCTTCATGATCCAATCACCCCCCCAAGCCCCTACCCCTGACGCATGTGAAGCTTTGCAGGGACCTCGAGACATAAACCATAACCGATAGCTATCATTATGAACAAAATAATCAATAAGTTCTCTCCAGATAGATGGAAAAAGAATTCTCATACACTGCGGGTAGTAATGTAAACTAACACAGCCTCTATGCTCTAGAAGGAAGAAGGTTCCTCAAAAAATGAAAAACAGAGCTACCATATTATCCAGCTATGACGCTTCACAATGTTACTGAAAATTTAAAGTCAGCTTACTAAGAAAATCTACATATACCTGCTTAACTTTAAAGTTTAGATAAATTCAATTTTATTTTTAGTTTTCTTTTTTTTCCCTGTTGGTACCAGAAATCAGCTCACGTCCTCACACTTGCCAGACAGCAATGCTCCCAGCCCTTTATTTTTACTTTTATTAGTACCTGTTTCAGTACATAATGATACAGTACACTGCAAGGCATTGGTACATATACATAGCACATTTAAATTATTTTCCTTTTTCCTCCAACCCATATTATTTTTCCAGCATCAGATTCATTTATTTGACAATATTTTTGAAAGTTAATTATTATCTATACAGATTGAAAACCAGACTAATAGGTCAAAGAACATATGAAACACAGGACTGTTGTACTAAATCAAAGAACACTTTTAGATGCTGGATTATAATTCCTTGTTAACTCTCTTTTTTCTTCCATTATCTGTCTTTTATTTCATACTTTATATATATTGAATTTTTCCTGTAAGAGAAACTATGTGATATTTACACTTGTTGTCTAAGCTAATTCATTTAATATTATGGTCTCAAGTTTCAATTATTTTCCTACAAAAGCTTCAAGATTATCCTTCTGTGTGGCAGAGTGGTGTTCCCTTGTGTATAAATACCACATTTTCTTTTTCAGTTTATCCTTTGCTTAACATATAGGCTACTTCCAAGATTCTGCTAATTTGTACTGTGCTCCTATAAATATGGGAAAGCATGCATCAGGTGGGATGCTGTTTTTCATTCTTTTGGGGAGATGTCTAGAAGGAGAATAGCTGGGCCCTATTTTTAGTTTTTTGAGGAACTGCCATACTCATTTCCACAGTAGCTGTATCAGTTTACAGTATCACCAACAATGGAGAAGTGTTCCTTTCTCCCCACAGCCATACCTGCATTTGTAATTGGTTTCTTTCTTGACAACAGCCATTGTTTCTGGGATGAGATGGCATCTCAGTTTAATTTGCATTTCTCAATGGACAGTGATTTTGAAATATTTTTTCTTGTGTGTTTATTGATCATTGGTGTTTCGTTATCTGAGAAGTATCTATTCATTTCAAATGTCAATTTTGGGACTGAGTCTTTAAATTTAGAGGTGTAATTACTTGAGTTTTTACTCTAGATTTTTTTCTTGAGTCTGAGGAGCAAGTGATAAATAGTTTTTCTCATTCTGTAGGCTGCCTCTTCACTCTGTTTGTGATTCCTTTACTTTTTAAATGTGGAAACTTTTTAAATGTGGTATGATGTTTAGATGTGATATGATGATATAATCTCATTTGTCAATTCTTGGTATTATTTTTTGTGCAGCTGGAGTTTTGTTCAGAAAGTTTTTGCCTACGCCTATGTCTTCAAGAGTTTTACCTATTTAATCTTGCAGATTAACTGTTTCTGTTGTAATGTTTAGATCTTTGATCCATTTTGTTTTTAGTTTAGTGCACAGTGATATATGGGTTTAAGTTTGAAACTTAGCATGCAGATAGCCAGTTTCTCTAGTAATATTTGTTAAATAAAAAGCTGTTTCCTTCTCCAAATGTATTTGCCCCTTTTGTCAAAGGTAACATAGCTGCTTATAGCACTTATATTCATTGTAGCACAATAACATAAAATGTTGTAAGTAAATGTATAAATACAAAATTAGTCACCCATAAAGTATTATTTAGCCATAAACAAAAACAAAATCAAGTGATTTTTTTGGAAAATGGATGAAACTGGAGATTATCATATTAACAAATAAGATACATTCAAACAGAGATATGTTTTCTGTGGAACTTAGGGTTATAAAAATGACAATGATAGCATGAAAGTAGAAGGGAAACTATTAGAGAAGAGGAAGGAATTGGGGCAGAGGCAACAGAGTCGGGGAAGAGGAAGGGTAGTACTTGGGGCTTAAAATGATCCATGTAATCTCTATGCCAGAATGAAGTTCTTGTGAATAATTTTCAGGAAGAAAATTCAATCAATCAATCAGTCCATCAGTCAGTCAATGAATAATAGAGGTAGTGAAACAGTTCTTTTTTTTTTTTTTTCACCAGGGGCATGAGTGTTTTATGGAAGATTTTAAAATCCCAACTTGAGCTTTCTCTCTCTATGTTTCTTCACATGATGAGATTTATTCCAACAACACATATTATCACATGTGAATACATATGTGAATTTAAGACTTTCAGATCAAAAAGTATTAGTGTTAGTTTTGCACTAAAGTTGATGCACAATATTTGTTGATTATTTGGATGTTATACTTTGTTGCTTCTAGACCTTTTATGGAAGTGTTGTGAACATCAGCATATATAATGGTGATTTCTATATCACTTGGCATTGAAAATCTTCTCATGATGTTACAGGCAGATGAGGGAGATAAAAATACTATAGGCATTCAGACAGGGTTAGGCCCTCAAAGGGGCCAGTGAGACCAGCCAATTTGTAACTGTGGGAAACACAGACACCTCTTGCTGTGGGCCAGACCTCAAGACAAAATATCAAACAAACACACCCACATTTTAAGGATAAACATCAGGGATTGATATTCTCTATCACCCTGAGGAAGCCGGAAGGAGTCACTAACTGAATTCCCTACACATAGAGCCCTTGCTCTATATTCACGCCCACTTGCTACGTGACTCAATTCCCCATTGGTCCCTGATTTAATCAATTTTACCCGAACAATTATACTTGTAATCTTATTGGTTGATCATAGTTCTGTCTCACTTCGTGTTCACCTTGTGAGCTCCCATTTTTCCCCACTTTGGACCTGCTTCACCTTGTCAATTTGCTCTATAAAAGTATCTAGAAAACACAGTCTTTGGCAACCCTCAAGACTCCTGTCTCTCAGACAGAAGCTTTCTTTCCTTCAATAAATGTATTTTGCTCTTATACTCTATTGTTCCTAAAATTCCTTCTTCAATTATAGAGAATGGGAACTCATACCAGCCATCTGGCAGATCAAGAGTTTCTTTCCTCTATATAAATTAGACTTAGAACGGCCACTATACTTAGTTCTATTAATGAAGTTATGTATTTTAGTTTATTTTTGAGAATTGTTTTTCTGTTGAAGCCAAAATTAGATCCTTAATACAACAAAAGCAATACAATTTTATACATCAGTGACATCTATCACTTTGGAATGCAAATTCCTTTCCATTTACTTCAAAAATAATTTACTTTAAAAATTATTTAAAAATAATTTAGTTCATTCATTGGAAAATCCTTATGATATCCGTCATACAGGGATGAAAATGGTAGAATAAAACCTAAGTATTGTAATAATGACGTTAAACCAGATGGATAGCATTCACAAAACTCAATGGCTCAGGCAAGCATATTAAATGTATATTGTTTATTAGAAAGTTTATGTCATCACATCAACCAGTATATACAAATTATCAAACATAAATATTGCATATAGAATGCAAAACTCAAACCAAGAATCAGGTTCAAATGAAACATGCACAATGCACAATTCAGTGTAAAAAAGTAAAACTATGTGAAAATAAACATTAAAACTGATGTCATACACTTGCTGAGGATTGTTATATGAATATATATATATATATATATATATATATCACTATGGCATGCATAGTATATAGACATCTGAATGCAGTACATTGCATACTCTGTATCACATAATTCGCATATTTATGGAGTATATACAAAATGTATACTGCATGTGTATTGTACTAATAAATAGTGTAGGAAGTGAAAAATTGTGAGAATTTTTAAATTAATTCCATAAATATTAAGTAGTCTATAGATTCAAAGTCAATCAGAGGGTCTTTGGCCTCAATATATTATTCCTTTCATGAACAATTGATTATTTCATTTCTTTATTGAACATGAGTGACTAACCATGGCACACATCTGGTTACTCAGACGAAATGCAATCTGTATAAAGCTGTAAATAAATATGGAATTATCAAGCACAGACAAAATTTAGTAAATTTTTAAGTTTTCATTTTTCCTTATATTGTAATAGTCTCAAGGTAAAAAAGAAAAGTAAAAATGTACTAAAGTTTCCGTGTTCTTTTTCAAGGTCCAGATCAACTATTTTTCACCAAATTAGTATCAAGTTAACTATCAATTTGAAGTAGGTTAGGTCAAAGAATACATAAGTCTTTTTAGTTCCAACTCATATTAAGGTTTTTCCTTTATGTATGAGAAACAGATTATTTAATGTTACTCATTTTGAAACCTAACTTTCATGAATTTTATCCATGTAATGTGAAAGTTTATATTTAGTCAATATTATCAAAATATAGTAAAAAATTCAAATGGAACTAATGTTAGGAAATACATTTCTAAACAAGTAGAAGGTAACTTCAGTTTGATAACTTTCAGAACAGTAAATATAAATATTTATTGAGAGAAGTGACAGAGAAAAATTTGCTTTCCTTCTAAACTCACATGAGTCGAGACAGCCTGCTTGATCTGACATGAGGAATTCTAACAAAGGTACCATTGCTTGTTAATAAAGAAAGTTTTATTAATACACAGTAGATATTTACAGAATTGAACACTATAAAATTGATCAGTCTTCATACATATCTACAATGATATCCACATATATCTCAAATTTTATTTTATAGAACACTTACTCTTTATTCTGTCTACATAGCTAGTTGGTAGTAGAGAGATTTTTAAATAGCTTAAATCCTCTTGATGTAATAGTATCAGTTTTTACTCACAGTACATTCTTTCAGGTGTGCAAAACCCACAGATGCCATTGTGTTGTTGTCTCCTGCAGGGAAGATAGAACATTGTTAGGGCAGAAACTCAAAAATGATTTATGTTTCCAAATACAAAGGGACAAACAGATACAACATAAAATGTAGAGGTCTGGATAAACCATCTGTTAGTGACCATCACTCTTCAAAAGTGTAATGATTTTCAGAACTTGATTGTTGCCTCTCTTGCTAAGTAATGATGAAGCACCCCCACTTTTATTTCCATGGTTTACACTTAAAGTCAACACCAATCCTCAGGGGACCATTTATTCTTCCCTAAAATGTTTCCTGGTTTAATAACTTTTATAAACTGTTGAATATTTTAAATGTCCTAATCATTTAAGCTGCATTGGAGAGTAATGAAGAAAAACTAGGCCAATGACATTTTCATCTTTCAATGATTTCTCAGAGAATGGCAAGTATGCAAATAAATTCCAGGATCACAAAGCAAGATTCGACTTACATGCATCACCAGTTATGTTTAACTGTTCTGCATTAGAACAATGGCAGACAGATGAGCCACTTACATTTCATTTAAAGTAAACTGGGGTCACAATCAGAAACAAGCAATAAAGGAATAAATTATGTCATATTAGGGAAACGAGTCAATACGATTCTTCTGCCCAATAAGGCATTGTCAAGAAGGGCTCAGATTCTCCACCATCAAAACACAGAACATTCTGTTTCAGGTTCAAGTATAACCTACAATTGATATTTCCTTCCTAAATATTTGAAAGATAGAACAGTCGGTTGCATGTGTAGGTTGTGGAAAGAAGCTCTCACGCTTTAATGTTTATGAGACAATAAAAAGGAAAGCAGTTTTCATCAATATTACTTTCACTTTACTTGATCGAAGTACTTCAACAGCATCTTATGATTTTACAACGTAACTGGCTGACATAAAATATGATCCAATCTGCAGCACAATAATGTTCTTTTATTTTCAGGTGTAACTCTGCTTTTGCTTAAGATCCTTTTTCGCCGTTGTTTTGGTTTTGTTTCTGCATTTCTATGAGAACGAGGCTGCATAAATTTTATAAAGGAGACTATATCTAATCCTACAAAGAGTTTCCATCTAAATTCACTTTAGTTGAAATGCATGCTCAATTAGTTTCTATGGGCAAACTGAGGACTGCATATTCTGATTAATTTAGCTCTCCATTTTTAAAAGATAGAAATCAAATAAAATGCCTTTTCCTTTGTGTGTCCTGAGTTTGTTCCACCTTCCTACAATAGAAGAATCTCATTCTGCCCTTTATTTCAACCTAGAGGGTAGTAAGTCACTCCCTTAGGTGCAATAACCAAGGCACTAACTGTGATTCAGTTAGCAAGATGGTGATAATGATAACAATATCTCAGAGTCTTTTTCCCTGGAGAATCTCGAAGACACCAGCAGTACTCACTCTCTCACATTATGAGTTTCATGAACTGTACCTAAAGGTTTAAATGTAGCCCTAAGCTGAAAAGTATTTTTTAAAAGTGGCACCTTGTTATTATTATAGCACACATCTGTTCCCTGTGCGCCTTTGGAGTTGTCTCTGCTTATGACAACAACAAGATTTTACAACTGTCAGCAACTGGCGGCACAGCTGGGAAAGGGCACCCGAGAATCTCTTGTACCTCATGTATCAGCAATATTACAACTCTCCCTCCTTTGTTGTGGATAGTTGCAAGGTAAATAGACAGCTAATGGGGTCGAATATTGCCAAGAGAAATGATCAGTGCCCTGAAAGGGGCGAGGGAAATGTTAGCAAGTTACTTCACTTTATGGAAAAAAGAAAGAAAAACTAAAGCAGTGCGTTTCTTTTGGGCCTGAAAGGCAATTCCGACTTTGCTTTACTGAATCTACTTGCATATATCCGTAGTATCTAATATTTCCTCCTTCCTTACTTTTCGTGGTGGAGGAAGTGAAGAGGTGTAACCAAAATGAAAGAAGGAAATAGCAGTTTTGAAACAGTTTGATCATCATTTGAAATAACAGAATGAATAATTGAATGAACAAATGAGAGAGGTGAGAAGAGCAAGCACATTTCTGGTCTCAGAAATTTTTACTGATTTTTAAATAATGAACAAAGATATGTGAGAGTATTACAGTCTCAGGGGCAGGATATCATACTGAGCCATCATAGGGACATACTTGTAATATTTTTAGTGTTACTCTATTTTGGTCAACTATCACTAGAAACGTCTTTAAAAGGAAAGAACACCGTTATTTTTCCAGAGTAGCTTTCCTTTAGTGCAGGTTTGAACTGAGTGCCCTGTGAACGCATGAGCACAGGCAGGCGCCTGCAGACGGCACTCCAAGGAATGATCGGGAAGACCAGAAGGGAGTGGACGGTGATGAACACTGAACTCTTACCGACTCTGCAGTGTTCCTGGATATGGATGGCCCGTCCTAAATACGCGGTGTTTACTAAGCAAGAAAAAAAGCATTTCTGTCTTCTTTTGACAAGGTCAATGTCTTTGTTTTCAAAAGCAATGGAACCGCGCGGGCCCTGCCTCTCTCCCTCACGATGGGAAGGAAGCGCCATAATGGAGGCAGCGGTGTTTTTATTACTGCAGACAGTCTCAGCTTCTCATAACCAATTTTCCCTCCCGTGGACTTTATCTTCCAGCCTCCATACAAAGTGCCTAGTCGAGCTTTTTCAACAATCGCTTTTGAAACTATTCCTAGATTTTTAGCACGAATAAGGGATGCTTCGAATGATACATATTACGAATGTGTATTTGTGTGCATTGTACAAATATGTACATTATATTCAAAAGTCCATGACTTGGTACACAAGAAAGAAATTATGATCTGGAGGTGATTTCTTTATTATAGTGTTCTTTATTTCAACTCCTTCAAATGTCATTATTATACAAGATGATATGTAAGAAACAGTATTTTGCAAAAACTGTCACTAAATATATAGAAGAAACTACTTTGTTAGAATTACAAGTAACTCAATCAACATTATCAAACTCTATTGTAATTTTAAATCTAGAAAGGCGTCAGGACCAAAGTATGCCTAAAGACATTGCAGTCTTGATTAAAAAGAAAAAATAATTACAAAAACAACTTATGAATGGTAAGTACTTGATCCAAGTAATGTTCCCATGAGTATATTCCTTTGCGTTAGGCTGTTGAATCTGACTGAAGCCTATGGTTTGGGGATATTAACTGATAGCATACCTCCAGGAACACCGTTCCTCTCCTTTGCCTTGTCCAACCATATGTAAACAAATATTTAAGCAGGGATTTTAACCTAACTATCTGTAACCACTCCAAATGAGTCATTAAGGACTTGAGTTGAAATTTTCCATAATACACAGGTTACTGATCCGGAATACTAAAAGTACCTAAACTGTTCAAATCTATCCATCTGTTGTGATCTTCCATATGAAGTCAAGTCTTACACCTTATGGGGTATTCATGCATAATATACTTTTACAGACATTTTTACAAAGGATAGCAGAGTTTTTGCATAATTTCATAGCACCCAAATGTAACAGTTTTCTTACATATTTTATTCTGTGAAGATTACCTTATAGAACCCAAACTATGTAACCTGCTGTTTCACTTGTTTGGTTTTGGAAAATATGGTAAAAATAAAGCACATTTTCACAGATGACCCTGGATGCCATGACCTTTGAATTTATTTAAGCAGTAATTTTCTGAAAAGTATTAAGCACCTACAAAAATATGCCAACATCTCAATACAGTGCCTTGGCATTCGTAACAATCTACCCTGTGATTCTGAGGCTCTTTTGGTCTAATTAATTGCATTTGTTGGTTGTTGGTTTGTTTATTTATTTATTTTGGTTCTCTTGAGACAGGTTCTTGCTCTGTATTTCAGACTGGGCTGAACTCACGATGTGGCTCAAGCTGGTGTTGAATTTTCAGTGACCACCCTGCTTCAGCCTCCTGAGTACCGGGATTACAGGAGTGCATGGCGACACTTAGTTTGTAGGTTAATTTAAAATTGCGATAATTTAACAAACATGATAAAAAGGTAGTATAATTAACTTTTATGTTTTTATGCTTTATAAAATAATAATTAATTTTTTCTTCTGTCTTTCAAAACAAAAAGAATAAAAAAGATGGTACAGAATTTCAAAACAATATAATAGATGATGAACTCTGGATAATATATTGCCTCCAAGCTGTTCTTTCCTTTTAAGCAGTTTCTTTCACTTTCACAATAAATATTGTACATTTTGGATCTTGTGTGCACTTTCAGTGTTTTACTCTAGGGATACAGTACAATATTTACAAATATGAGTCTGATTTATTTCACTTATGAGTATGGTCTCAAGTTGCATCCATTTACATATAAAGGCCTTGAATTTATCCTTCTTTATAACAGATTAATACTCCCTTGTATAAAAACACCACATCATTTTATCCATTCATGATTGATGAGCAGTTGAGTTTTTCAAAAATTTAGCTGTTGCCAATTGTGCTGCTTATATAAACATGGGTACACATGTATCTCTGGGTTTTTATGTTTTCAGTTCTTCTAGGAAGATACTTAGAAGGAGAATAGCCAACTAACTAAAATGGAAAAATATCATGGGCATTATAAACCTCATATTTTGGGGGGCAATTGATCACTTATTATTTTATTTGGAAAATCATTTCATTTTTAAATGGTGTTGTAAGGGATATTGATAGCAAGGTAAATTCAATATTCCAAGGTAGGACTTACATCTCCTGTCTTTTTCAAAATATTTAACAACATATAAATCTTTAAAATAGCGACTATACACATAAAACTTCACTTTAAAAGAATTTGTTTCTCTGAATTTATTTCTTAAAATATTTTTAAAAATGCAAATATATATGCATACATGTGTATACACATATGTGTGTGTATTAGAATTCCTCGTAACTGTGGGTAGCTGTTGAAAATTAGAAGCAATGTTTTATTTCCACAATTTATAGAAGAGTGTCCCTACACCACTGTCAATGAAAAGGTACTATACAAGCATATAGGAGTGTAACAATGGGTTACAATTTTTTTCTAAATTAAATCATATGATGAAATTATTTTTTTCTATTACTTGGTAAGTCTATTGTCAGATGTATATAATTTTATCAATAGGAAAATATTATCTCAGGGGAAGCCTACACAGGAAAATAAGATAAACAGTCTAACACGTCTTAAAAATATTTCATATAACTTCCCTTGATTGTGCTTTTCAAATCTAGGTGATTAGAGCTATCGGTATACATGTAACCATAAATACTAGCAAAGGAATCAATCTAAGTGCTATACAATGTCTTCTGTGTGCTGTTTGAACCACAAGCTTATGAAAGATGGAGATATTCATTTTCATCTAAATTTACTGGCAAAGTTGTCATTTTTCAGGGCCTAGATAAAATAAAAATTTAGGCTCTAACATTCAAAATTATATGAAAACAGCCATTAAATATTAAAATAAGAATTACTATTAATCTTGTAGTTTTTCTCTTTCACACTTGCATGACAGTTGTTTAATATTAAATGTTTTTCTAAGGAAATTCAAAATACAATTGTAAACTGTTAGCATGGATCTTGTTTGTTTTTATATTTTACCATACCAGTCTAGAATGGAAATGCCAAGAGCACTTATATTACTTATGAAATGAGGGAGCTTGCACGATTTGTATTTTAGAGTCAAGGCCAATGTATGTGTTTTATTTTTACTAGAACAACAAAATGTTCCAAACTGTGTTTTTATTTTCCATCTTGATATGTACAACATTCTACTTGCAATCTATACCCTAGGCTTGCTAATGAATAACTAAAAAGCTAGAGGAAATAAACTATGGATGGTTTCACATTTCTTTTTCCTCCCATGTCACCATACTCAGAGCAAGTGGGCAGTTACCGGGGGAAAGCAGCGTGCACAAGGAATTATTGAATGAGTTTCTGTTTTCTTAGAGTGTCATTGGGTCGTCAGTTGCCTTTTTACACCTGTTGCACACTCAGTGTGAAGTTTATTTAGACAATCTGCTGGGAGGGCACTGCTGGAGATATAATACTTTATCTGACTTCAGTTTCAAGCCTCATAGATCCACCAGAATTCTGTGACGATGGAGAATAGTAAATGCTACTTGCCAATGGGTGGCAAGTCTTAGTGGGCAATTTATTTCATTTAGCTTCTCGCCTTACACATATTCTTCTTTATCTCATTGGACTTCATTTATAAAATATTAGTTTGGAAATAAAATTACTAGGAATTTGAAAATGTGAAAGATAAAGGACAGTCACCAAATTGTAGAGTATCTTCTGAGCGTGGGAGCCAGTGGTGCTGCACACACCGCACACCCGGAGCCGTCCTTGATGGTAATCAGAGATTGTATGTTTCACACGACCCCTGTGAGGGATTCTTAACGCAGTTGGAGGAGAGAAACAGATGGCCTCTGAATTTCAGAGCTAGGAGAGTTTTACTCTGCATTGCTAGGGATAAACCTTAATTTGCTTGAAAAATTACTTCTGCTCTTAGTTTTATGCTTTCTTATACTAAACAACCAGATGTTAGACTTCAAGTATTTCATCACTGATTTCAAAATGTGTTACTGAGAAAAAAACCTTGAAGACTAGGACTGTCTATTGCTTTTCACACAAAGAATCTAAATGGATCAAAGATTAATATCATCCATATGACTTTTTCTCCCTTCATACATGTCTCAAAGGCTGCACATGATAAGACCAGAAATGCATGTGTCCTAAAATATTCAATAACTGCTTTTATTTCACAACATTTTGAATCACTTAAAGTACCACACATTTGCCAACACTTAGAACATGTTATTGTTGGTTAGGCAGCAAGTTTCAAAATCAAATACACGAAGCTTAAAATTTTGTAATATTATATTTTAAAAATTGGTCATATTTAATACTAAAAATGCAGATAAGAATGATATTGCAGTTTTTAGAAATATAGCACTCTAGAATTCTTATATGAATGTATTGATAAAAATAAGCACACGGAAATATGCTATTATAATCTCTTTCATTTCTAAGAATGCAGTTTCAAAAAGCTAGAGAAAAGTTTAGAAATACAGTGAATATATATATTTACATTTTGATGAGGAGAATCTGCTTTTCTTAGCTGTGAGCATTAAATATTATCTTTTTAATTACCTTTAATAAGGATGGCCTTAATACTGAAAGTATTAATTTGGCAATAAAAATTTACAGAAATGGGACAATGTATTTGCTTGAAGTGGATACAAAAATGAATCTTTTCATACATTCTCTACAAGATGATATAAAATCCCAGCAAAGATCAGAAGAAGCTAGCTCTGCATGCCATGTCACGTCATGTCACAGCTCTGCTAAAATGGCAGCTCCCAGAGACCCTAAACCCGGCAGCAGTAATGAACTAAAATAAGGCAAAGTTTAGTGTGACAAAGGGCAGTCCATTTAGGGGAAAGATGGAAAAAAAGAGAGGATGGATGGCTACTGTGAGGTGCTAGGGAGCTTGGGAGCTGAACGTGCACAAGCCCGTAATTCTGGCTCTTTTTATTGGAGACTGGCGTCTTCCCCAGTTCACAGGTGGACCCTGGTCCCTATCAGATCTGTTCCCTTGACTGTCTTTGATCCTAACCTAGGCCTTCTCGCCCTTTGGTTTCCTCCTGTTTCTTTGTAATGAATAAGTGAAGGCAGGGGGCTTGGTAATAAGGCAGCTTACTTAAAGATTAAGTAAAAGGGGCATTTGTGCATGTGTGCAATAGTACACTGTTGTTAAAGTGACAGCATACATACGTGTGTATAGACCTTGGAGTGTGTCTTATATATTAAATAGGAGTCTTTAGGGGGTGGTCACTCACTGCCCTTGCATTCTGTCAGGTGAGTGAGGAACTCTGGCTTCCTGATAAATGTGTTGCCTGGCAACTCTCCCAAATCTAGCTGGCTTTTCCCTCCTGTCTTTCTAATTATCCTAACTACAGAGCCTACTAGTGAAAGTGGAAGCTGCTTTTAGTGATAGAGGCAGAAACAGCTTTTACTAAATTACATTATTGATCTTAATAAAGCTCAGTGAGGCCTTCATCCTACTTTCCCTGCCTACAGGATGCCCTGCCATCCACTGTGTCATAAATGAGCACACTATATTAATGGAAGACATTAAAGCAACGTTACTCCATTATTTCAGAGGAAGACTGGGTGAGGGTTTCTTTTCTGCATCCATATAAAATTTTATCCTTTTGTCATCTTTAGAGTATGCATTTGTGTGTTGTATCACAATGATAGAGTATGTATTTCACTTATTTCTTTTCGGTTGGAATATGTAGAATATTTTAGTAGTAACTTTTACTTTTCAAAAGAGTTACTTTAAAGTCTTCAAATTAAAATATACTTAAATAAAAGGCATTACTTGCAGGACTTATAACAAGTCAGTCTCAAGTTACTTACACCTTAAAGAAATGTGTTGTTGAAGACTTTGATAGTTTTCTTTATCATAGCTGTGATGATTTAAAATCCATCTAAATTTATTTGATAAACTACATTGATTTTTGTGGTAAGATGCCCTGAGCTTAGGGTCAATATTCATTATTTTTACTCTAATATACCTAATACCTTAATTTATTTTAGAAAACTTCTTATTCTTTTGTGTGAAAACTACTGCCATAGTTTTTGGGTTCTTTTGTGTCAGGAATCAAACTCAGGACCTCATCCTTCCCAAGCAGATGCTGTGTCACTGAGCCATATCCCTGGCTAATGGTGGTTTCTTATTTATTTAATTATTTATTCTGGTACCAAGGTTCGAAATCATTACCTTGCACTTGCCAGGCAGGTGCTTGTGCTGTTGAGCTAAATCTGTGGCCCTATACTGCCATATTTTTATAAATATAAAATGTAGAAATGAAATGTTACATACTTAGTGAAACTACTACTGACATATTTAAGTTATTTGTGTCTTAAAATTTTGCCTAGTGAGTGCTTATCAGTAAAGCCTGCTATCGGTTCAACTCAGTTTTTATAACTAAAGATTCGTTACGATCTGAGAAAGGTTTAATGAGGACAGGTATTAAAGAAACAGGGAAAAATACATAGCCTGAACACAAGAGCAGTGTGGAAGTGCCTTGCCAAAACACTGATATGAGAAATACCACTTTCCCATCCATTTCTATTTCTTTGACCATGGCCATAGACAAATAACCTACTCATTTTAGGCTGCCAGTTCCTAACTCAATAAATAAGGGGGCTGGACAATTTGACCTTTAAAGTGACCTTTAGCCCTGCAATCCCATGGTTCTGTAGCTTTCAATTGATGGGATATACAGAGAGAAGAACACCTTTGGAATAATTCTCACAGCCTAAAGCCCAGTGATGACACAGACACTGATGTTTTTAAGGAGGTGATAGAAGATGTTTGATCCCATTGGTTTGGAGTTCACCAGCTGAGATAAAGGAGAGGAGCCAGAAGCCTTGTAACATTAGTGTTCTTTGTCTCTTTGTGGATGACCCTTTCACATTAATATCAACTTCAGAAGCCAAATTCAAGGATAGAAAGAGAGAGTCACACATTCTTTCAATAACCCTTTGTCAGAGAACATTTGAGCACCTCAGGAAGCCAAATCAGACATCACTTAAAATAGTTTTTGGGTCAAGATTACAAAAAAAAGGAAGACAGGAAAGAACAGTGGAATCAGCAGGAATGTGTCCCCTAAACTCCCTTAAACTAAGTTGTAACACAACCTAGAGCAAGTTAGCTAGAGCTCTTCTCAGTGGGATTGTACCCACTGTAAGGCGTTAAGCACAAATTGTTCTCAGAAAGTGTTTCCCTTCAAAACTGAAAGTCACTGGGGAAAAAAAGGTTACTGGCTAAAGAAATTTGAACACACAAGGCAAATCTTATTTACAAAATTCATAAACAAAACAGAAATGAGTATCTTAAATTGGGAAGATAAATTTGAATATGATCTTTACACCCCAGTCTCAGAGAGAGGTCTTGTCTTCACATATGGTAATTTTGAAGATAGTTTATAGGACCGAATAATAGGGCTTTTTACTGATGCATAAGGAATTAAAAGAGATTAAAAAAAGAAAGAGAAAATATTGTTTTATTCTTGGTTAGAAATTAGTATTTTTTAGTAGAAGATGTGGTTAATACATAGAGTAACAAATATGTGTAGCTATAAAACTACAAACTACAAACCTATTTATATGCAGTAAGCCTTTGATTTTTTACAATAAAAAGATAAGTGAAATTACAGCACCGCATGAATCACTGACCCATCTATGGTAACTGTTCAGTATAATTCACATATTCAATCGATAACACTATTCATCATTTTCTTTAAAAATCTTTCCTACATTCTTCCCTTCTGCCCAGTTCAAATATGAATGCTGTTTATTTTCAAAACGTCTATCCAAACTAAGAGGTATACTATAAAAACAAAATACTGTGTCTAGTATTTCCTTTGAAAGTTAATTAAAATTTTAATGTTTCAAAAGTTAGTATAATGTAGGAAAATATGAGTACTAAGTACAAATATTAAAATAAATTTAAAAAAATAAAAATGAATCAACAAATTGGTATAATGATTATTGCTATTGAATATAGTTAAATCTTGTGCAAATTTTCTTGGTTCACTCTATCTGAGAAATAACAGAGAATATGAAACTTCGTTCAATTTATTTCATCTTTACAACTGTGCATTTTTAAATACTTTGCACTAAGTTAAAAATTTAGACTGTAGCATTTTGAGTAAATAGGCAGATTAATTTTTACATTTGCAATTTTTTAAAATTAAGTATTTGTAGTCTTGAAGAATAAGTAAGATTGTATTATTTAACTGAATTTGTAAAACTTATGAAAGAAAAAATTATATTGTATACTTAACTGTAATCTATCTTACATCTGGATAATTTATATAGAAGTTTCTTTAACTGACCTAGTCCTCAAAATAGAAATTATGCATGTTATTATGTCATACCACAAAAAGTGTAAGAGGTGGCTCCTTAATTTAACATACCATAAATAAATGTTATCCAGGCAAGTAGCCTATCTTCAAGTTGACATTTTTATGTGGCTAGAACCCCTACTTAATTTCTCTGTTTGCATGTACAGAAATGTAGGTTAGCCTCAGTTGCTTTGATGTCTGTTTTATCATTTTTCTTTTAGGCTCACTATAAATCCTATATGCATTCTTTAGCTTTTGTTACCTAGTAGCCTCCGGAATTTTTTTTTCTTGTACCTGGGATCAAATTCAAAACCTTGAACTTTCCAGGCAGGGATGTGTGCCAATGAGCTAAATCCCTGCCCTATAGCCTCTGTTTTAACAACTGGCTTTCTCTTGATTTTATCAGGTCTCATTCTTTGTAAAAAGAATTTGTTTTTAGGTAAATATTCACTGATCAAATCTCGTTGTCAGATTGATTATCTCTCAGACAAGGGAGCTTCTATTAGTCAGTATCAATTGTCTATAATTTTTTACATCTATATCATGAACATACATTGAATAAAGGTAAATACTGTATATGTCAGCAATAGAGAAAATTTGCAGCATTAATGTAGTGACTCAGTTGGAGAGGGTTATTTTATCTAATAGTTCAAGCACATTTACTACAGTCATGGACTTCATTCAAATACAAATAAACACTTTAAAATGGATAAGGGATTTAAGATTAATTTTTAAATTATCAGTGTCATGTTTGAAAATCTACATTTTAAAAAAGTTTACGTTTTAAGAGTGTAACTCAGAGTTTGAGAAGGAATTTGTTGGGGATAGTTTGGTACTGCATTCTAGCATATATAATACTTAGATACAGTTTTAAAAATGAAAAAGCTATATTCAGATAGCAATTTTTGGAACGCATCCCAAATAAAACTAATTCTTTTAATAAATAAAACTGACTTTACATTTTTAACAATAAAATGCTGAGGTAAAAGTGTTCCCAAAATTATCAAAATATTCAACTTTTACTCTCTCTTGTTATTTTGATAGCATTCTGGATTTAAATGCTTTCAGTGTAAGGAGCTGGTTTGACACTTATGTCCATATTCTCTCAAATTGAATAATCACATCTTCTGAATCATTACATGAGTGACACATTCAGAATAACAACAAGAAAAGCAGACTTATATAATAAGACTGTGAGGTATTCCATAGGCATTCTCCCTTTAAATATAACTGTTTAACTAAAAAATACGACATTTAAAACACGTGATGAATTATAGTCTCTGGAGTTGATTGTCATGGTCATTTAACAAGTGGATGTTCTTTCAAAATAATCTACTAAATCTCAGTGTGAGTAGATTTTCATTTCATCCACGCCATGCGTTCTGCCTGCCGCATCTCAGTGTTACAAAAGCTTTACCGGACATTCTACTCAGTCAGCTGCGGTCAAGGAACTGTCTTTCTCTAGAGTGTAGATACAATTATGGATTACCATTTTACCCTGGAGGGGCCTACCACTGCTGTTTTTCACCCTGGAACCCCAACTTCAGGAGCTCTATTTTGTCTGGGAATGGTAAGCGTATTCTCTCCCAATATTCGTCTCATACTCATGCTAACAAAGCTTCAGGCCAGGAGTATAAGCTGAGATCACTGAGATGTGATCATCTCTATTCCAAGGGTACGGGGCAAGAAGTTCATAGCCACCACTGTCTCATGGCATGCTTGTCACTCTGTGAGACTGTCTCCCCACCCAGTCCCTGTGTCTTGATTCAGAAGTTCTTTCCAGAGAAAGAAAGTCAATAAGGATAAATAACTCTGCACCTCCGAAAGATCAATCTACGTTTGGAACAGAACATGGGCAGTTCTGTTTCCTTAAGATATTGTTCAAAGCATGAAGATATTGGTAAAGAAAAATTAAGGTGTTGATTATGATAGATTAATCATGATGATGGTAATAAACAAAAGGTTAAAATAGCTAGAATTTTAATAGAAAAATCAAGGAAAGAAGAAAAGTCTTCCCGAGATTAGGTACAACCACTGGCTTTTGAAGGTGGTGCTTATGGTGTAGACTTAATTCAGTAGTGAGAATTCAGCAACGTATGGGACAGCCAGATATGAAAATCATCGTCTACTTAGCCCCGACTTTCTGCTTAGGGCTATCAATAAATGGAAGAAATTTCCTCACATGTAGGATTATCACATCTTCTGAAAGAACTCTGAATAATAAGTAACTTTAACCCTGATGAAGACAAACTCAAAAATAAGTTAACAATTACTGACGGCAATTTAGATGGCTGGATACTGTCCAAGACTGATTCTTCCCATGAATGACTGAAGAAGGTATATTGAAGCAACTAGACACTACTGGAACATAAGGCAAAACTACAAACTCCTTAAACCACAGTTCAATAGCAATACCCAAAACCAAGGGTAGACCCAGTGGTAAAGGGTAAAAGTATCAGAAACCAAAATTCACATCAAAGTAAGCTTTCACCAATTTTATTTATCCAATGACAGTCTCTGTCATTGGATAAATGTGTCAAGACTAGAAAATGAGTTCTTTAGAAATCTCAGCACAGATATCCATATAGAGGAAACAAGTTTTAAAAATTCAATCCAGCCACATTATTACACAGATGCACACATAGCCAATACATATTTGCAAAATAGCTATTGTTCCACAAATAATTGTATGGTATTGGTCACTTTTCCAATGCTGGGACGAAAGAGCTGACATTCACATTTAAGAGAAGAGAGACTTATTTTGGGTCGCAGTTCAATGGATTTAGCCCTTGGTTAGCCTGAGCCTGTAGAAGCAGCATGGTGGCAGGAGGTGGTGGTAGAAAGCTGCTTGCACCACGGTGGCAAGAAAACACAGTGAGAACAGGGGAGCCAAAGACACGAACTTTTTCTCACAAATAACATCCCGGTGACCAATCTTTTTTAGATCTATACCAGAATAGATAAGAAAAGAAAATGTAAATGACCAATACCTATGAAAAAAGAAATGCAAACTTTAGAAACTACAATAGTTGGGACCCAGATATTATGCTTTAAACCACACAGTAAAATCGTTATAAATATATTTAAAGAACTGAAGAAACTCACACCTAAATGTTAGATGGACAATGCTAATTTTCATATGAAAAAAGTAAAAGTACACAAATAATAAGAAACACATAGAAATATTATAGTTTACAGATATATTAATAGAAAAAATGACTAAAAAGACACAGCAGTATACTGCAACCAGAAGAAGCAGAAACAAACACCAAAATGTATCAACACAGATGATATAATCTGAATAAAAAGGAAAAATATAAAGAAAACTAAAAAAAGTATCAGAAAATATTTCTCAAATTTGTTGGAAAACACATCTATAACTTCAAGAAAACTAACAAATCCCAGTATGTATGTATATATGTATATACAGTATATGTATGTATATATGTATGTGAGTGTGTATATATATACATATATATATATATATATATATATAGAGAGAGAGAGAGAGAGAGAGAGAGGCAGAGAGAGACACAGAGAGACAGACAGAGAAACAGAGACAGAGACAGAGACAGAGACAGACAGACAGTTCTGCACTCAGTATTCAGTACATTCTCATTGCTGGAGAAAAATACCTAATACGCACAAGATAAAGAAGCGAAGATTTATTTAGTTTACAGTTTGTAGAAATTTTATTCGAGAGTTGGTGGCTCCAAGACTCAGTGGTGTGACAGTGTGGCATCACAAAGAAGAAACAGGTCATGGCTCAGCAGGCAGAAAGCAATAAAGCAGAGAGCAGCAGCAGACCTGGCTTCTCTCTGTCCCCTTATATTCCACCCAAGCTACAAACCCACTGATTGGTGTCAGCCATACTCAGGCTGGGGGTTCTGTTATCCACACCACACTTCATCCCTGTATCACACACTTTGTTCAGCAACACACACCCTAGATCAAGCTGTCTGCCAAAAGTTTCATCTGAGGACAAATGAGGCTCTGGGGAGACATCTAGACACAAGTCCTGACACAATATGGCAGTTCAGATGTTGAAAGCAAGTGCAGAGAAATGCTCAAAAGCAACACATACACACACAAACACACACAATTTAAACTACTCTGACAAAATTACCTTACACTGGGTGGCTTAAACAGCAGAAATTTATTTTCTCATTATTGTGGAGGATATAAGTCCATGACCAAATTGCTGGTAAATTTAATTTCTGGTAAGGATTCACCTTCAGGCTTGTAGAAATACACTTTCTCTACACTACAGGATTTTTCCTCACTACAAGCACACACACAGAGACTGACAGTTCTAATAACTATCTTATAAGGACACTAATCCAATGATGTCTGGAGCCCATCTTTTTCTTTTACTTTTTTAAATCATGTTGAATTCCCAAGAGATTCTATTTCCAAATGTAATGGAGGCAAAAAAACTTCATCATATTAGTTTTAGAAGCACTTAGTCTGACCCATAGAAACATTTGATTTCTCATCATAAAAGTGGAGGCCTGGGGAAGTGAAATGATATCCTCAAAGCACTGTCAATAAAGCATCTGTGAGGAAATATATATACTTCTTTATGGCTCAGCAATACTCCAATTTGAGACCACACTCATAAGTGAAATAAATCAGATGCACACGTGTAAACATCGTGTTGTCTCTCTGATGTGAGAAACTGAAAGAGTAAATGAGATCTAAAAAAAAAGAAACATACATACAAAACACATATACATCTTTCAAAATGAAAATGATATTCAGACATTGCCAGATAAACAAAAGTAGAAACAAATGTCTCCTAGAATATTTTCCTTATTAAAAAGTAATCAACTGGAAGATGTCACTGAAAGCAAATACATCACAAAGTAAACTGAATACATGGAGAAAGGAAAGGAAGGTAGAAAGAAAGGAAAAAAGAAAGGAAGGGAAGAAGAAGGAAGAGAGATAAGCACAGAGAGAGAGAGGGGAGGAAAAAAAGGAAGAAATGCCAATAAAGGCAATTTAGATAGATAATTGTAAAAGGCAGTATAACTGGATTTTCTTCTCTAGTCTTCTCTTAATTGACTGAAGAAGAAATTGCGAAACAAAACCAGGTATGTAAATATTTGTGTCATTATATTTACATGTATTGTGTGCACATGTATTGGTGGAATCATGGAAACAGGAAATAAAATGAACAAGTTCATACTGTAATAAGAAAAGAGTAACAGATGGGAACTTATGCATTAGAAAAGATAAAAATCAGAGATGACGAATAGGAAGATAATTTAAAGAGCTATATATTCACATGTTATGCCTTATTCTGTCAACTTGCTTAAAAGAAATGGTTACATAAATGATAATTACAGCGATGTAGCTCCATTTTTGACATGAATTTACATACTGTTCATATCAATAATAGAAAAAGTAAAAGGAAAGGAAGTAACAAAGATATAGGCATAAAGTTTGTATATTTCTCTAGTCTTAAGAGAGTGTAAATATGAATTAGTATAAGCAGGATAATAAGATCATATAAATATAAAATTACAAGGTAAACTTTAGGCCTTCAAAAACTAAAAATAACTAAAAATATGATTAAAAATAATTAAAATGATTAATCTTCTATTTCAGTGGATAGGTTATATAGTTCTCAGGTACCCTGCCTGCCTGGCAAGCACAAGGGCCTAAATTCGATTGTCAATACCAGAAAAAAATATTGACTTAGTAAAGTCAGAGAAAAAGAAATAGCTAAAATTGTAAAGATACATGAAAAACAAAATGTAAAATAGATACCTATACAAATTCAGTTTGATCAATGACAACAATAAATTGAACTGTATCAGATAATCCATTAGAAATAAAATGTTGTGAAATTTGCTTTTCAACCTGATTAACTCCAGCATTGTGAAAGATACATGCTGAATGAGACAAATAATTTGAAAAAATATGCAATGCCAATGGTAATTATGTGGTAGTGTGAAAAGTATACCAATATGCATTGGAGTAAATTTCAAAACAGCAACAACATTATTACTGGAAATATAAGGGATATCTAGAGACTACAGAATGGACAAAGTATCAGACCAGTTAGAAACTTTTCATATCAGTGAGCACAGACTAAGCTCCATAGTATATTTTTGATATATTATGTTTGTGTTTTGGCCTTTTTCAGTGTATGTATAGACACAGAGAGGCCTTAAATTATTTTAACTAAAGACTAATAATTGAAGGAAAAATAGGAAATTTAACAATTGTGGCTATAGACTTCAAAGCCACACTTCCAATAACGAAAAGAACAAAAAGATGGAATATCAACGAATGAATAAAAGACATGAAAAATTGGATAAATCAAAGTATTTTTCATAATTATAGACAGAATATACTATAGCACAGATATATGTGAGCAGTTAAGCATAGGCAAATTAAAAGTTTTAAAATAATAAAAAATATTTTAAATGATTGCAATTAAATATTTGATTTAGAAGAAAATTCAGGACATTTATGATGGGTAAACACTCATCAAAGCAAACATTTAGAGAAACAATGACTGAGAGAATAAATCATATGAAAATATGAAAATACTTTTAATATAAATGAAAATAGCATAATGTATGTAATGTTGCTATAAATGTTTTCATAAAAATAATTATAGCTGCAAACACATTGAAAACAAAAGGAAACCACACAAAAGAGCTGAAATCGATAACTCAAACTCCACCTTAAAAAATTTAAACAAAGAGGTAAATATCAAAATCAAAATACATTATAGAAAATCATATTAAAGAGTAGGAGATAAATATGAAATTGTGAAATCAATAAAGAAAATGAATGAAAGAAAAAATTGATGCTTTAAAAATATAGACAAAAGTGGCAGCTTTTGGTAGGTTTACCAAGAAATAAAGGAGAAGACTCAAACTACCAAATAATGAAGGAAGAGAACTTAACACAGAATATTTAGGGAAAAAATGATA
Organism: Dolichotis patagonum; assembly: GCA_004027295.1. Classification (NCBI taxonomy): domain Eukaryota; kingdom Metazoa; phylum Chordata; class Mammalia; order Rodentia; family Caviidae; genus Dolichotis; species Dolichotis patagonum. The sequence continues at coordinate 18,259 of PVJX010013602.1, read as the reverse complement.
CATTAATACTTTGAGATTTTGTTTTCTATCACAGTAGATTAACTAAACAAATTATTACAAACTCAAAATCTACAGAAAATGATTCAAAGGAAGTTTGGTACTGAAAAGGCCTTAAAAGAAGTAAAATGCTCGAAGTAGTAATATATAATCCCTTATTACCGCTGGGCAAATAAGGTTGGACCCAAGGCTTCAATAGTAAGTATCATTAAATAGTCAAAGGGAAAATAACAAATTGAAAAAACACAAAGTCTTTCCAAAACTTGTAGAGTGCCAGGCATGGTGGCTTATGCCTATAATTCTAGCACTTTAAATAACTGAATTCAGAGAGCAGCAGAAGTTCAAATACCAATTGGACAATTTCATGATTTAGCCAAACTTTGTCTTGAAATAAATAAATAAAAGTCCTTAGTAGGTACCTCAGTATAAAGGTCTTGGCTTATTCCTCAGTAACACACACAGAAACACACACACACACACACACACACACACAAAAGCAAGTAAATTTGGGAGCTAATTTCCTTCTTGGTCCAAAACTTATGCAAAATTACAATAAAGAGATTTAAAAAACACTACAGATCATGTCAATGTGTCCTTCATATTTAGAGGCAAAATCCTCAATAAAAGTAGAGCAAGTCTAACAACATATTAATAAACATATTAATATGGAAAAATGGGTTGTCTCTGAGGAATGAAAATTTAGTTCACCATAAGAAAATCAATGAGTGTAATACAACACATTAATAGTATGGAGCATTTAAAATTACACAATCATCTCTGAAGATACAGAAAAACACTTGGCAAAGTTCAGCACCTTTCAAATTTAAAAGTAATGAACAATCAGAAGCAGTATGTAAAATTTTCAACCAAGGGCACTGTGGAAATCCTACAATTACAACCATACTTCAGAGTAAACAAAAATTTCTAACAGCAATTTAAAAAAATACAAAATTTTTTTTCAAAACAACATCAACAAGAAACCATGGGATATTAGTATCTCAAATATATATTTACAATGGTTGATACATTATGTCAATTTGCAAAGTTTAGAAGCTTACTTGGCTGAGCAGTTCTATATCCTATGGTGTAGGGATATGTCCTAAGGTGGCTAATTAAGCTCTATGATGTTGTAATGGTTAATTTACTGTGTAACTTGAGACATTTAGAAGTTTAAGTGACTTGGCAGGGGGCCAGGGTCCTCACTTTGTAAAGACCCTCAGCTGAAGCCAGCAGTGGACATGGAGATGGCATGAGAACTACATCAAGCCTAGGGGGGGAACCTGCTTACAGTGTAAGGGAGGAGAAGAGGTTTGCTCTCCACCCTTCCACTCTTGTTGCTTTTTGTTGTCTGCTGCCACCATGAACGTTTACCCCTCTGCCATGTGCTCCCTGTCCTGGAGTCAGCCAACTAGAGACTGAAACCTTCACAAACTATAAACTAAATAAACCTTTCCCTCTTTAACTTACAGTGTTGGATATTTTATCCCAGCAATGAGAGAAAAATAACTAAGACAATTCTCAATGGGACTCAACTCAAAAATGTATAAAAATATTTTAATTAAAAGATAAAAAAGTGGCAAATTAAGTAAAAGTTCTGAATGAATATTTATCCAAAGGACCAGTAAATGCAAGAAAAACTGCTCAAAGCCATCAATCTTTGGAGAAATGGTAGTCAAAACCACTTCAGATTTATTAGATTGACTATAATCGAAAACAGGTACATGAGCTGCAGGATATTGAGTAGTGAGAAATTTCATTCTTTTCTCATGGAATCTATAATGGTGTGGTCACCATAAAACATTTTTGGCAGTTGCTCGATATGTGAAACATTGAGTTACCATACCGATTTCTTTCCTACATATAAATGGTAAAAATTAAAATATCTATCGCACCTAAGCTAGTACATAAGTAGCCACAGGAAGGTTTTATATAATAATCCAAAGTTAGAAACAATTCAAATGTCTATCTATTGTTGGATGAATAAATTAAACAGTACTTTCAAGTGTTTATTGTTCATAAATAGAAAATATTGAAGCACTTATATGTCTTACACCCTGGATAATGTTTGAAATCATTCTTAGTGGAAAGAGCACTCACAGGACAACATAAAGCATGGTTCCATATGTATTCAATGCCCAGAATAAGAAATGTTATAGATATATTATGCATCAATAGGTGCATAAATATAGGTGTAAGGTGTTGGGGCAGGATGGCACATAAGTAGTAGTGGATTCCTGATTGATTTTCTGAAGAAGATGAGATTATTCTATTATTAAGTTGTAAAGTTGATTGTACACCTATTAAGCCAAATACCACTGAATTTCATAATTTATATGGCTAAACTTAGATACATGGCTACATCTCAGTTATGATTTTTAAGATGAGTATAAATTTAATCACATTTTAAATTAATGTCTTAGGGCTGGGGATTTAGCTCAGTGACATAAGTGCCTACCTTATAAGAGTGCAGTCGTGAGTTCAATCCCCAGTACCAAAAAAAAAATGTAAATTAATGTCTTTGTAAATAATTTAATGTCAGTCAATCTATAGGCAAATATTCATTGATTAAAGTTACTTTAATTGCTATTTATACATAAAGTAAATATGCATGGAGTATTATAGACCATATCATTCTAACCATAAGTAGAAATCTTTTTATTCAGTTTCAAAACAGCTTGTTTTTCATTTGCATGTTAGCAAGATTCTAACAAAGTCTCTGTACCGTAAGTTAAAAAAATGTACTTAATTTTTTCCCAAATAACCATCACATCCTTCCTTTTACTCACTGATAGAAGCCATCTCAATCCTCCTCCACAAAAAAGATAAGATTTCATATTTTAAACCAAGCTAAAATTTTAAGATTATAAAGACAGTTTATTTCACTTCTACTCTATTTTTAACAATATGAATACCATACTTATGGAAGCAACAGGGGCTCAAAAAATCACAATGTAGACCAAAATCCCTAGAACACATCATGTGGCTATTTCTTTTATTAATATCTTTGACAGGGAAACTGCCTCTCGTCTCAGTTTAAACTATTGAGCCAGGCACTGTTCTCTTTAAAGATTATCTTTACCTACTTTCTTTTTTTCTTCAGTGCTTTCCTTTTATCATCCTTTCCACCAAACTATAAAGTTTCTGCTGACTCCTCTGTCACTCACATAGTGTTTATTTTGGGACTTTACTATCATCTGCTATCGAAAAGTGTTTCAGTCTTTGCCACCTTTTCTAGCTTTATAATTTAGAATTCACAGAGCAAAGTGACACTGATTTTCATTTGAGTTGTGATAATCTTTTATCTTTTAAAAGAACGTAGGAATCTCTATGATTAAATTTTCTCTTTATTTTCGTAGAAAGGACAACAAAGAACTGGCATTATAAAGCTAATGCTCAAATCTCCTGATTATTCTGATTTTAAACACAATTCCCTAAATGGTCACTATCAGTTCTTCCAATCCTGTATGGTTATGCTATTCCTCCACCCCAGAATTCTTTCCTATTTTCTCTCTTGTACATTTGAGGGTAGACATAGAATTTTTTTAATAAGAAGAAGTGAAATTGATACTTCTTTAATTTTATAATTTGATTTACAAGGCCTGGTAGATTTGCCTGTAAATCTGTTGAAAGATACAGAAGCCATGTAAAAAGATCTGACTTCTTTGCTATCATGTAAAAGCAAAGCAAATACTAGTTGCCTACCCTTAACTGTCCATCCTCCATGTGAACAAGACACATTAGACAATTTAGTTCTAGTCAAACTCCTTACTGAATTCCCTGCGTGGATGACCTTGACACATTGGATTGCAAAGAAGAGAAACACACTCAAGTTACTTCAAGCAAGGAAAAATTGGGGAAAAAAAGCATGTATTGAAATGTTTATAATGTTAAATTTAACCAGTCTCCATTTCTGTTTTGTCTTACTATATAACAAAATTCCTATTCAAACAAATGTGCAAATTATTACAAGTATATTCCAGTACTAGGTTGAGGATAGTGGCTATCTGAGGCTCATTCCTAAAACGTCATATGGTCTGCAGGTGTGGGAAAGCATCCTAACTTTCAGTTGCTTTCCAAGACTTACAGATTTTGAAATTCACATGCTAAGTCACTTTAACAAATTTAGAATAGTCTTTGAGCTAAGATTTTTTAGAATTATATTTTCTTGTCTATTCCATGATCAACTGTGAAGTGCAGGACTTTCAATATCGAGAACTAGGACCCAGAGAGGGCCACACTGTCACTCAGACCCTCTATGAGTCTGTGCCTAACGTTCAAATGTGTATTGTTTCACATAGCAAGTTTCTTTTTTGGAGACTGGACCTTTTTGTTTTTTGTTTAATAGGTTATTCAGGGACTTGATCTTGGATCAACACCCTGAACTACACTTAAATTGTAATTTTGCTTGATTGTTTTTGGGTGTTAGAGATGGTTGAACTCAAGGTCTCACACAAACAGTTCTATAGCTGAGCTATAATACCTCCAGCGCTAAAATACATACCTCAAGAATCTCTGGTTGATTGGACATGAAACTCTGCTAACATATTACCTATTTAATTAATTTTTTTCTACTCCATGATACATTGATGTAGTTAAGGAATTAATTTGTTTCTTCATTAGAATTCTGAGAATTCTTCTCTGATCCAATACAATAATCAGATTTCTAAAAATCTCATTAGCAGTACATTTTATATTAATGATCAATCTTCTAAGAAAACTTATAATTTCTTTCTAATCTTATCCTTCTTGTTCATACATAAAATTTATTTTGCAACATGTTTCTTCCACAAACCTACTGTCGCTTTCTTGTACATTCATCTTTGTTCTGCTTTTCTCTTATTATTCTGTAGTAAAACCAACGTTCTTTTATTTAAGAATTAAATTCAATGTTTAAGCAATATTTACCAAGAATTTGGGGACATAATAAGAAAGAGGAGGCCATCAGGGTTTGAGATGTTTTAGTAGACTCCTACAGGAGAAACAAGATCAAGCAGATGAAGAAGGAAAAAAAAAAAGCAACAAAAATGATCTAAATAAATTGGTTGACCATTATCAGAGAAGTGAAACCTTTGGGTAGTACTTTAGCAGAGGATAACAATCATGATATCAAAATAAGCAATTGCTTTTCCTGTGGTCTAAGGCAGCAATGGTGAACCTATGGCATGTGTGCCGCAGTGGGCTGTTTGTATTACTGAAAACTCTGAAAGGTTCGCCATCATGGGCCTAATTTTAAGAAACAGAGTGATTAGTGTTATATGCCTTGGTTCGGATTGAAAATTGTATAAAGAGCATCTCTAGCATTTGATATAGAGAAGCTTTAGACTCTCTGAATCTAGATGAACCTGTGACTCCTCGCCTTGTGCTAAACTTACCTACTGTACTTAGCCAGTGAGCCCAGTTCAGTTATCTCTCAGCCATTCTGAGGCATCCTTAACTGAATCTGCTTAGTTAACCACTGGATAAATCCAAACGTTTCCAGTCCAGTCTTGCCAGTGATTGCCCAGTGGCAGCAAGTCTCATGGTCATACTCATTCTCACGACACAATGCCCCAACGGAGAAAAAAAATACAAACGTTAGCCTGCCTCCCTTTATCTAGATCCAATCCAGTTGATTGTATCAAATTAGACTCTCAACTCAGATTGTTCTCCTCATCCAATCACACTGAGGGTTTTTACATCAAAAGATAACGAAGTGAGGAAAAAGAGATGAAAAAAGGAAAAGGAAAAGAGAGAAACAAAAATATTTTCTCAAATAAACTGGGAAACTCAGAACCCAAACTGAGCTGAGCACAGTATCCAAGGGAAATTCTCAACTAAGGAGGATCTGAGGACTCTCCTTTAATTTCAGGAACAGAATTGAATTTCCATGAATATTTAAGAAGTCATGGTGGGCTATCATTTTGATAACAAGATTACCTGTACTGTCCATGAGCATTTCCTAGAAACTGGTTCCATTAGACATAGGTTCCTGATGGGATATATTTCCCATGGTCTCCCAGTGGAAGCTTTGTTATCAGTCTTGCCATCTACTACTAAATTAGTAAAACTAAAAATAAGATCTGTAAAATTTAAACAAATTTACTTGACAAGGACAAATTTTAGAGTCAAGTACATTTCCACATCAAAATCATTCAGAATGTTTTGTCACTCTCGCTTAGAGTATGTATTATCTTTAAAGCCAGTAAGAAGAAGTGGCATTGAAAAAATGAATCTGTTGGCTGTAGTCAACATTTATATTGGTCAGATGAGATCTGATCTCAGGAAGAAAGGAATCCCCTTTTATAACTGGAAAAATTAATTATAGTTCTCAGAAACTTCAGCAGCAAGAATTTTGAACTCTCTCCCAAATGGTATATCCATTAATGTTTTGGCCAGAAGTCTCTCCATTCTCTACTCTCTTACTGTATAACAATTTTTCCTATTTATTTCTATCTAATTTTACTCATACTTTTGACCACTTCTTAAGTTCAACCATTCTTCGCAGAATAATTGTATCATGTCATCTTTTCATTCACAGGTTACACTAAGTGACTTGTCATCCAATTCCAAACTGAAAGTGAGGCAGACTGAGTAATTTTGGACATCTAAAACTAGAGCAAGCCAGAGTTTACTTATGAGCCAACAAGTATTCAGACCTCAAGTACTAAGGAGCTGTGGCTAAGGACACATATTATGGTGCTGCTAAATTTGAGGTCTAATGGTATAGATAACAACTATCTTGAAGTATATATTAACAGAAATGGTATTTCACACAATCATTCAAGAGTCTACAATGATGATAATAAGCATTAGAACAGAAATTTATGAGATAGATAAATGAGGAATAAATCATTTTTAAACCAAAAGTTTCATATATATATTATATTTATATTATAAATTAGTAATTTATAAGGGAGAGTTCATTTTCAATATTTGAAAAATACTCTGAGATTCAAGCCAGTAGGTTGGCTTCTATGATAAGAATCTACTCACTGGAAAATTAGAAAGTGAAGCCAGAATTCAACCAAGGTTAGGAATATCTGTAAGACTAAGCAGATGCTAATGTTGTTATTAAGCTGATTAGCTGTAACCCAAAGCACTTTTTACTTCTGCACACATAAATCCAGTGTTGCCTGGGCTGGAGCTAGTCCACTGTAGTCTTAATACCAATGTCAATTCCATACCACGAGGAAAGAAGACGTGGTTTATCTTTTAAATAATTGGTAGTCTTAGGATTTTTCTCTCAGCCCAGTTTAGCTCCCATAATACTACTTTTGATTTTGGGAGAAGGGAACAGGTTCATATCAGATTTGGAATAATTATTTTGGACAGGCATGGAATGCATAGGAGACTTTCTATGCCATGCACTTCCTAATTACAAGGAAAGCTGCTTAAAATCTCAGAATATCTATTTGCATATCACTGTTCATTTGTCAGATGGTGTCTCAGTTAATAAATATGAAAATCAGAGCAGGTTTTATTTCAGCAGGATTTTAGACTTTTCCATAGACAGCCAATCCCTCAGCATATCTAGATTTCATGGTCATGTTTGCATAGATGAAGTCAAATGTGTGTTGCTTGGGGAATAACAGTCTCTACATGACTGTTTCTTGATAATTCTTTTAAGTACCATTACTTGTCAAAATTATTAATAGAGGGTTTAAAAACATTTTCAAGCAAGCAGTATTAGAAATAGTATTTTTATGCTCTGAGAACATAACCAAAACACATTTTAAGAGCTGTCCCTCTTACCAACTTTTGTAGTCATGAATTTTCAAGGAGAACAATTTCATAAAGGACATAGAGTGTATAGCGTTATTTATAGAGGTCACCCAAGGAGTCAAATACAAGAAAAGTACAGGAAATCTGTGAACATCCTAAAGACCTATAGAATTCAACCAAGGGCCTAGATCTCATACCAATATCCTGCATGAAGACCTAGGGCCCATGACAATGCCTCCCACAAGTCCAACTGGAGGCCTAGAGCTCATGACAGTGACTCATGCAACTCTCTTTCATGGTCTGCACTGGGAAGGTACAAAGGTCACTAGCGAAAGCTAGAAAATCTGTACCAGCGGGGTGAAGGATGTATGCCAGTAGGTTGAGGGTTGTGGACTGGAGCCAAGAAGTAGTGTTTAAAATAAAGACCAAAGTTCCCCCAAAGTGAACCACAGCCATTCTCAGTGACAAGGTTCTGATCTCCTCCAACGATATCAGACACGTTCATTTCTCGGGAGCCAGCATGACAAGCTCCTCCAGGAGAACCAGAAGCTCCAAATGACAATAGTCTTTCTCTCCAGATCTCCTTTTTATGTTGGCAACCATCTTCAGGTAGGCCTGTACATTCAGTACCGTGCTGATTCAGTTCAGCTGATATTACAAGTTGACCACCAGTTATCAGTCTACATGACTGTTTCTTTTAATTCTTTTCAGTCCTACTATTTGTCAAAATTATTAATAGAGAATTTAAAAACATTTTCAAGCAAGCGGTATTAGATACAGTATTTTTACGCTCTGAGAACATAACCAAAACACATTTTAAGAAATGTCTCTCTTACCAACTGACATCCTTAGTTATACGTACTGCTCTCTCCCATATGAAACTCCCCCCACAGTTATATGATGCCATGACTAACATGATGCCAAGGTTATAACTCTAGAGCATGTGAAAATCACAGACCAGTTTGGAATATGCGAAATTGAAAAAAGTATAACTGTATCAAGGTAAAATATTCATATTCTTGATCAATAACTTGGGCAGTACACATTTTATGAGATGGTATTGCTTCTACATAAGAAAGCAGAGCAAAGTATACAGAGACTACAACACTTTAACAGTATTTGATGAAATTAGTAGGATTTGTCGGCATACTGCTATGAGTAAAACTATTTTCACTGAGGATATAAGAAAAGATTAAAACTAGGAAACTACAAGAGTCTTCTTTAAAGAATTGCACATGGATATGGCTGTAACATGAAGAGCTCATGTGTATTTCACAGAACTGTTGCATACATTTACTTCCATACTGGTTTGTATTTCTTATACAGAAAATAGTGGTTTATTAAAAAACATGATTTATTATAATATAGTGTAACATTTTGTGTTGTATTTCTGTTCAAATAGATACTTTGAATTCTGTTTCATTTTCATACCTAGGGGAATTTACATAATGCAATACCAACATGGGCCACACTGGAACTACTGGTGTAGACATGAACATTGGCCAGACATCATTAGGAACAGGCAACTGTTTAGTGGTGTCTGTGAGATGAGTGGGTGGTCACAGTCCAAATCCTACTTAACAGGTGTCTACCTCATAAAAACCACCACCATAATCAGTATTTATTGGCATCCTTACCATCAGTGTGAGGAAAGAAGCCAAGAATTACGATTGCTTTCTAGACTCTGTCCATCAAAACTACATGGGGAGCTTTCCCTCAGCCTTTTGTAATGGCTCTGTTTTCTTTTCAGCAATATTAATTTCTGAAATAAATGTGATGTCTAAGATTTCATCACTATAGACCATCATGACTTAAAACACAGTTACATTACACTGGAAATAATAATGCTGCAAGACAAACACGGAACCATTGTAAAAGGCTTATTTAAGGAGGATATTTGAAGAGGCACAATTTTAAATCAGCAGTATTAAAGACAGACATATGTTCCCACCACAAGAACCTGTCCTACTGCTTGAAAACCAGAAGAAAATTCATTACTAGAGATCATTAAAGGATCTCTCAAACCTAATCATGATTTACAGGGTGAAATTCATAGCTTTGCTCCTGGTTGCCTGATTATTATAATATTGGATGCTACTCAGCTGAAGGGGCATTTGTTTTTCTATACTTGCTAACATATTTTATGATGTAAGCATGAAATCTGGTTACACGGCATTAAAAAATACTCAAATCGCTTTATTTAAAACAAAGTAATTTAATATATTTACTTTTTGGTTAAATTAGAGCAAAATCGCCTTTTGTAGAAAACTGTATTTACAGATAAAACACTTCAAAAACATTGGCAGAGTTCAACTTGATTATTGTTACTCTGAAGAGATGTTTGCTGCAGTGATAATAGCAATATTTGTTTCAATATAAATGATTTCATATGATATTTCAATGGCAGTTGTTTCAGAGCAGCTTTTGAAGGGTGACAGAACAGTGATATTGAAATCATGGCAATGATTATTACACTAGATTTTCACTGACCTCTCAATTTATAAGACAGAACAAGCAAATTTTCCTCATTAATAAGAAACATATGCAAATATATTTCCAATTCTTACACAGAAAATGAAAATTAAACAACTATGCACATCTATATTTACAAAGACTCATTACACACAGTAAATTCATATATGAAAATTAAATGAGAATTTCCATAATGACATTGAAACTACAGTAAAATTATACAAAATAAAATTTATATAGTTTGCTTATATTAGTGAAAATTTTTCAAAAAGTAAACAATGAAAATATTCAATAAAATCAGAAGTGAAACATTTGAATAAGAACTTTAGAATGTATATGTGAATAGTGATTAAATTTTTAAGGAAGTAGCAAAATACATAATTTTTATGCATAACTCTTTCATTCATTTTATATTTTAATATTTGTTCTTCATCCTTGCCTAGAGATAATTTTCAAGCACATAAATTTTAGCACTCCTATACAAGTTGACATTTAAAAATAAAAAACTAACAGTTTTATGCTTAATTCAAATTTTTGACAATATTGATGCTCCATTAAAAAAGTTACACATATTCTGAGATATAAGTAATTCAAAATGTCCCATCCAAAACTAGGAAAATTATTGAGGGTACTAACCCTACTTGAAAGAAGAGTCAAATGAATATCTATATTTAGAATTTCTATAAAAAATGAAAGAGAGAACCTTTGAAATAATGTTAACATATTATTTGTTCTTTTGAATATGTTCATAGGCCAAATTTACACATTTTTCTCATTATTTAATTGTTAGTCTGTGATTGTTGGCTTTGTACCTGCTCAAAAAAATTAATTTCTTCTTTACCTTAGTCAAAATCAACTTATTGGAATATTAGGAATCTAGAAAAGATTGAATTGGGACTGGAGATATATATCTCAGTGTTATATAGTTCCCTAGAATGTGCAAAGTCTTCTGTTCAATCCATAGTCCTACAAAAGAAATTTTTTAAAAATAGAATGAATTGATTAAGTTTTAATTGCTCTGATTTTGGTGTGCATAAAATACTTTCTATTTGAATCTTTCTTAATGAAAGTCTAAATTATCTGAGGATGCCAAGACAGGACTCAGAACTTACACAGCTTAGAAACTGATCCTTTTATTGAGTACCATCCTTGCTTTTAAACAGAACTCAATAATATATATGTTTTATGTTGACTTAGGAAATAAAAATATGGTATTTTAAACAACAGTCACAAGTTGTATTCTATGTGAACACACAAAAATACTAAATCTTGCTTGACTTTAAAATTGTCCCTTGTACACATGTTAAAACATGTTTATCAATTTCACTTTTAGATAATTAGTAGATATTATTTATAAATAAATTTCCATGCTTTAAAAATAAGAATATTAAACTTTTGCATAAATACTTGTGTGATTTTTAGGAATAACCTTTCCAATTTGTGATTTTAAAAATTTTTCTGGAAATTCACTGGAAATACTATGTTTAATTTTAAAATGAGTGGAGAAAGAATGCTCTGCCAGGTAGAACGCTTCCATGTATAGTACGAGTACATCCGCTGCTTTAGGAGAGGTTATAATTGTGATTTCTCCAATTCTAACAATTTCTCAGTTTCCTACAACTCTGAAGATAACCCTTATCTGATTTTATATACCCACATACAGCATAACAAAGCTCATTCATATGGCTGTTTATAGTGGAAGTTTATAATGCATACAAACACAAGGTAAAAACTGTGTGAATTGGATTACATAATACATGCAATGCATTACAGAAATTAAACAGACCTGTTCACAGAACGCAGATTGGAAAAAAATCATTTATGCAGAATCTTGTATTTGCCTCAAATTTAAAATTTTGTGCAATTGTTGTCCGTATTTCTCATTGGAATGCTACTTTATGCATTGCTAATCTCTGAAGCTTTCTGAAAGTGGAAAATATTTCAAGGTAGTTTGAAGCAGCTCAGCAAAGTGTATGTTATGAAACACTTCAATTTAACTTCTTCAGGCTTGTTTCACTTTCTACCCAAGCGCACCTCCAATCCTGCACCATTCATTGCTATCACTGCAGTATATCCTGACTCCTCAAACATTATCACCACCTGTCAAACCTGGCATGAAATAGCTTGCAAGGTTTTTATGTTGATTTTGAGGAATTAGAAGCATCAAGCATGTTATTTATTCGGGGTTTATCTCCCGTGATGTACACTGCTACCAGTAGCACTGGGTTGCATCCTGACTAATCTTCTCAGGATTGGCTGCTGAGGTATTATATTTTTGTCTGAATTAAGGTTGTCTGTAGACAGCACCAAATACATACTTTTATTTAAAAAGACTTCCAGCTGTTAAGTTCAGTCAATAAGAAATCTTACCCCTCCTCACAATTAAAATTTACAAGGTCACCTCCCAAAATTAATACAAGATATTTAGCATCTTAATATTTTACACATTTAATAACAACATTGAACTGTCATTCTATCTTTCTTCTAAGAAAAACAAAGGATCTGTCATATATTTGTTTTTCTTGTTTATTAAAAATAAGAGAGGTCAATTGGAAAGTATATAACATTATTAGAGTAAAACTTTGCAAAATAACATTTGGGGTTGCAAGTTTGACAGATGTAACTTTAAAATCTTGGATATAAAAAAATACATTTCTGGAGTGAGGTATAGTGTACCAGGAGGAACGAAAAGAAATAAAGCAGCCACCAGGAAAACCTGTTCTGGCTCAGTGGCACTAACTTCTCACCGGCAGAGGACGGCATGCCATTGGCAGCCCACCAGAGCTGAACTTTTCACAGACAACAACTGATCCACATCTTATTTTTCTTCATAAATTTAAAAGGTTGGGAGAGGATCACCTGTTCTTGTCTGTTTTTCTACCAAACATCTCTGAGAATTAAAAGAATATTCTGAAACCTGTTTCTATCCAAATGAACAACAACAAAAAAAAACACTTAAAGCAATTTGAGTTTAGTTTTATGCATGACCTTCAAATTAAGAACCTAGAAATCAGAGTATTTTAAAAATAATGTATTTCCTTCTATATTTTTCATGATTAGTGAGATTTTGATTAATATTACTAATTTTATTTGGCTTTGCTTTTCTGTAATTGCAAAACTTCTGCATTGAACATTCATTTAAGAGTGCAACCTCTGAAGTTAGACAATTTAAGTAGAAATCATTTCTGCCATGAAATCTTTATGTAACACCGGCCAACTTACATTTTCTTCTCTCCTTTTTTCTCATTGGTAAATTGGAGGTAGTTGAATCATTGACATTTACTTCCCATGGTCATCACGGGCATAAACCCAACGTGGTGTGTGTCTGCACGGGTGTGTGTGTGTGTGTGTGTACTACCAGTGATGGAATTCACATATATCATCCTTAGACCAAAACCTGGATAACTGTAAAATATATCTTACATACTGATTTTGTAATTTTAAAATAATTCTATAAATACATACAAAATGTTGTACTGTTAATTTAGGTGACCTCTGGCATTTTAGAGTCTGGCTTTCTACATGAAAATTAATCATGATATCTCATTTACAATGTGACATTTTGTGCATTTTCCTTTTCTCTGTTTATCTTCTCTTTTATTAGTATTTTGATGAGATTATTAATGAACACATTAACCATTTTTGTACCTTCACGCTGATATTTTCCAAACAAATGCAAAAAGAAAGAAAGAATACTATTGCATTCCCACAATCCAAGAATCAGTTCCTTCTTGCCAAAGGAAAAAGCACTAGGAAATGTGTAGTCAATGCTGTGTAATCTGTAAGGAGTGGCACTTTCCATGGCATCCTTCACTGTATAACATATCTGAGGATCATGCCTCTGTTCCCTACCTCTTCTCAGTAACGTGTATCAAACTTCCTTCTGTATTGACTCGCATGAAGTTACTTATGTATATAATAAACACATATGTGTCTTTTTAAAAAACGGTTTTTCTTACTGGGATAATTCGTTCCCAATCTTAAAATCTTAAAATAAATTTAAAAATAAGGTTTTCTAAACTGAATATACCACGCTAACAACAAGACTTCTCATCTATTTCTTTCTCTGCCTATGTTTGTTACAGCTGAAAATAAGATAATAGTTTAGATAAAACTTGATTTGAAATTGTTACTCCAGATGCAATTTACTTTCTAACCTTAAGTCCTTGAGTACCGCTCTTTCCTTTTCCTCATTCCTCCACTGGTGAAGTGTGACAGATACAATGTCATTTCTGTTAAACAAGGGAACATTTATTGTCAACACTTCTTTCTGCCCTCACTCATACATTTGTAATAAAAGTAAGTAAAATAGAAGCATACTTGGACCAAGAATGCCCCGTACATGTTTTGCTTAGCAAACAAAATCTATGTTTTTCACAGTCATATTTTCTTGCTTGTACTATATTTTTCCTTTCCTCAAACAGCTATTATATTCACTAGGCTCTGCACCCGCTTCAATGGCTAACTGGTTTTCAAGTTCTATGATTTTGTCTTCATTATCCCATTCAAATACGAGCAGCCCCCACGCCGACATGCACGTACACTCTGCTCTCAGTGCCATGCCGTGTCAATAGCATCAATCACCATTCGCACCATCGATCATGCAGCTACGAAGCAGTTGGATGACATCTGCCCTGACACCCTTCGGTGCCACAGTTATGCACTTGAATTTTGATGCAGGAGGATATTGGTTTTCAGACTCATAATCAATCACATCATCTTTTAAAGCAGGATATCCAAAAGACATAAAAGAATTAGTCATATATTTGTTGAGTATGCTGAGTCATGAAACAAGAGAAATCCATATTGTAGATTATTATATGATTAAAGTATAACTCATAGTGTTGCTAATAGCCAACAGCATATTAATCAATCCACACAACACTTGCTTTTAAAACTTTAGCACTTTTTGCTACAAATATCTTTGTTTTCATCTTTTACAATTAAATCCTAAGGAGCGTCTGTGTCATTCTAAAATGAAAAACATGCAAACTAATCAATCTCCTATTTAATACCCCTGACATTAGTGCTAGCTGGCATATATACCTTTCATGTATCAATGTATACATTACACTGTTGTTAGAAAAATAATGATATAGCAAATGAGAAAAATATATAAGGAAAGTTATAAATGGTGACAAGTGATTCGTAGTAAAATATTTCTTCTGTATTACTGCTTGACTTGATCTTATTTCAGAATACCAGTGTATATTATAGAAAGCCTTTTTAATATTCTTGCTAGTTTTTCACCTCTTAAAACATCATTACTCTAGAATTTGGTAAATTCTATCATGTAAGCATGTATGTAATTTGAAAGGGCTCTTCCCGAAGCCTAGGACCAAGAAACAAAGGCATGTGTGGTTTCCTGAGAAACACAGATTCTTTTGGGAGCAGAGGCACTATTTTGGGGATACAACTCAATCTCTCTAACTTGCCAACAGCAGCAAATATAGACGCAAGTAGGGATACATTTTGCTTCTAGGGAATGATTCCTCACGTTCCACATCTGAGAAGAAATTTAAAAGCAAAAGAAAACCAGGTATGAGATAAGATTCCTGGGTTCTGTCTTCTTTGTCTGGGTTAGAAGTTTTCCAGAAGAAGAGATGGGATAAAATGTACAGTCTTTCCAACAATCACGGGGTCTGAGGAAGGCGTCGGGAGTTGCTACATATTCAAAGTATTGTTTAAATGCTGTAGCAAATTTTGCATTTGTTAAATCCTAATAGCTTCCAATGGTCTCATCTTTTTAAAAAGAATGCTTACATTTAGATTTTTATGAGATATTTGAATCTTAAAATTGGCCAATATTTTAAATGCCTAAGAAAGCATAGATACATAATATGTCCAAAGGCTACTTGTTTTGCAGGCTTCTAACTTGTGTCTCAATTTAACTCTATAACATTTTTCTCAATCTGAAAAATAAGAGACTTCTTGATTTGGAATTTTTTATATTTTTATTTAATAGTATGTATTTAGAACCATTTGTTGAATATTAATTTAATGATTGCCAACAATTTTGCATGCCATATATTTACCTACTAAATGTTATGTCTTACATGTTTTTTTTCCATATTCAAATCTCTCCTTTCAAAGAATGCCCACCAAATAAATATTCCTCATCTTTCAAGGCTATTTAACATGCTTCCAGCTCCACGAATCCTTTTCTGATTTATGCCTCAATGTATATCATGCTGCCTCTTTATCACATACTGTGATTATACACATAGTAGAACAGCTCTTAAATTGGACCATTTACCATCAGGAGATTAAAAGTTCTTCCTTAACGAAGGAGCTTTGTTGTTTGTGAGTTGTAATGAGTTAACCCACGCAAAGTACTCATCTTTGAACCCATATATTTTCTATTCAACATAATTCCTTCTGCTTTAATCTTACCTGATTATAGAGAATGAAGTGGTCTCATTAGTTGAATATTCTGTGCAGCAGAGGCAAAAAGAAAAATTATATGTAGGTTTTCAGACAGTCTAATCCTCACCATATTCTACTCATGTTCAAACCAAGTCTGATCATTAAAAAGCAGGATGCATAAAATGCACTAATCATAATCCGTGTTGTATCTATTAATTATTCAAAGAATTTCAAGTGTATTTTTCTTCTGGACTACACAGTGCACAGCGTGGTTAGCATTCTTTAGATTTGATCCTGCATTTCATGGCTTTTCTCATCCAAATATAAGTTAGCAAAAAGTTTAGGTTTGTCTGTGACTGCATTTGAGTAAAAACCTGAAACACTGGACCAGGTGAAGCCATTTCAATCAAAAACTACCTACTCATCATACTGGAAAAATAAAGACAAATTTTTGTTTCTTTTTTTGCTGTGAGTGAGATACATACATATGGAATGTATAAAATGGGAAAAAATTGCCCTTTACAAAACTTTTTAGGATTCAGCTCAAAAAGCTTCCTTGAAAACCAAGGAAAGATGTTCTGAAAATTAACTGGATCAACATGCCGTAACATGGCACATGTTTGCAGATTAGGCACGAGGCTAAGAGACAGCAGATACTGCAAGGCATAGGCCATAAAGAAATACTTAGAGCAGTATTCATTGGCTTCTAGAAAAAACTATTACAATTATTCAAATGTAATAATTAGGGGAAGAGTCGATTGAGTAAAGAGAAATGTTGCTAAATATTTTAAAATCAAGAGGAAATATATCAAATTTGGGTAGACAAGGAACTTTCTACTTAAAATGTCAATAAAATAGTGCTGGGATTGAAAAGCATTGATGTAAAAGGATCATGAGAAAAATACTATTATTATATAGTTCTGAAATGGTACAAAGAGAAAATTATCATGGAAAGTGGTAATAGTGACCATGGAAAGATTGCAGGAGAGACACAGACATGCATGTTTGCCATTAATATAAGATGAGGGAATGCATTGCATGGAAAGGAAATGTAATGTGGTTAAGTCATACAATGAAATGATCCTTCAGTGAGACACAGACGAGCACTATCGTCTGTACATGATCACACACCACAAAGCTTTTGTATGCCCCACTCCTGAGGATAGATATTATTACAGAAAAGATTTGAAACATTGAATGATATTTTAGAAAAGGAATGTAACACAGATATATACAAATATATTTACAATTACTTCTAACAAGAAAATTAATGGGAGTGTATTGGAAGTGAAGTATTAAGAGATGTCAGGCAGGATTTACAATTCAATACAATGTAAGAGAAATAATCAGTGTCCAGTGCAAGCTGGAGAAAGGTGAGAATAATGTAAATTTTAAATCTGTCTACTTACACTAGACTTGAGGACATGGTTAGCTATTCCAAAAATAAGAGGACATATTATGGTAACCATCCCTAATTTTCCTATCAACTTAATCTGAAGCCCTTTATAACTTACACTGTCTTACTATGACTGATCTTATTTGAATCTGGTTTGTTAGATTGCTACTTTGTATTGACTGATTTTATTTAAATCTGTTATGATGGATAGCATCAAGTCTAAGAGTATAGGCAACTACACTGAAGATGACAAGATTCACTAAGATACCCACTCTGGTTTGATTATTACTTGCTTTTGAAGTCTTATAATGTCTCCAATGCTTCGTT
>PVJX010013601.1:0-47054 GCA_004027295.1 Dolichotis patagonum | reverse complement strand
TTATATTGTTCTTTCAGGGATTCTATCTGTTTGCTTTGTTCCTCTAATTTTTTAGCTGTGTTTTCACTAGATGCGTTCACTATTTCTTTCACTATTTTTATCAATTCTTCTTTTACCTGGGCAAGTATTTCTGATTTGAATTTCTCCATAGCTTTCCCTATTTGCATATTTATTTCATTTGATATCATTTCAGACATTTTAGGTGTCTGGCTTCTTTTTTCTTCTAGGTACACAGCTTCTAAGCTTTCTTGGGGAGGGCTAGGGCTTTGAGCCTGCCTTTTGGTCTTTCCTTTTGTCATTTTTCTATATTTCCTTGCTTTGAGCGGTGTTCCAAAGCTTTCTCTGCATGTGTGATGAATTACCTCTTACACCCTCACTTCCTGGAGGGGCAGTGGCTCCCCCACAGGCTCTTGGCTTCCTCACAGGGTCCTAACTCCCCTCTGTGGGCTCCTGGCTCCCTAAGTTGTAAGGCAAATGCTGCGTGTGGTCAACCTGGAGCCTGTGGAATATCAGGCAGGCCAGGCCACCCTGCTTTGTCCCAGGCAGGTCTCCAGGAGGTTCCCTGCGAGTGAAGGGTGGGCCTACAGGTCCCAAAGAGTCAGGCCAAAATGCTGGTTTCTGCAAAGTTCCTGGTCCCAAACAGACCTGGCCAAGAAGCCAGTCTCCACAATATTCCCAATCCAAACAGCCCAGACCTCTCTGTGGGTCCAGGAGGTTCTCGGTACCAAAGAGTCAGGCTGTGATGCTGGTCTCTGGTAGATTTCCTGGGGTTGAAGTGCGGGGCTACGGGCCCAGAAGACCTGGCCCAGATGCCAGTCTCAGGGCAGTTCCCTGCGGATGAAGGGCGGGCCTACCAGTCCCAAACAGTCACGCTGAAATGCTGGTCTGCGCAGACTTTCAATCCAAATAGCCCGGGCCACTCTGCGGTTCCCAGAGGTTCGGGTCCCACAGAGTCAGGCCGCAGTCTTATTATATCTTAATTGCTTTTTTTTAATTCTAAAATAATTTTGTAAAAAATATGATCTCATATATTTTTTCTCTTATATCAATAAGCATCATCCTAATTTAAATATTTTAATGTATTATCTATTTTATTTCTCTGGTTTCTGGATTCAGTGTACCATTAGAATTAAAATCAGTGTTTAGATATTTGTTATAAAATCACTTCTGCATATTTCCATTTCTAATAAAAACAATGTACATAATATGTTTGATTTTATTTCATATTTTACCCCATTCAGTGCATTTCCTATCCTTTTTTATACTTATACATACATTTCCATTTTAATCAATATGATACAATTTTTGTTATTTTGTATAACACGTTTCATATTATATTGAATTTTACTAAAATGAAAATATGCTTTACAATATTTAACTTTATTGTATTTTGTAAATAAAATTTTCTGTTAAACCCAAAGTAGACTCTCTCTGTCACTTATTTGGATGAATCTTTTACCAAGTATCATTTTTCTATAGCTTATTTAATCTGATTTTGGAGAGGATAATTTGTTGCACACCATCACACAACACATAAAAATAGATGGCACATCTTTCTTTGTGTTATCTCATTGTCTACCTCCTTGAGCTGAATTCTTAAATAGTTTTTCCCCTTAGATTTTAGATTCTAAGTCTAGTTGAATTACCAGTTACAAATGAGGGCTGGGGATTTAGCTCAGTGGCATAAGCACCTGTCCAGCAAGCACAAGGTCGTGAGTTTGATCCCTGGTACGAAAAACAAAACAAAACAAAAATTACAAATGAAATACAATCACAGCATTGACAGCTATAATTTAACTGATGTGACCACTGTTGAATTGAAAAGGGAGGCTCTTGTGTTTCATTTACTATATATACAGATCACCTAATTTAAAATTATTATAAGCTGTTTAGAATTCTCCTCACTCAAGTTTACTTCTCGGGATCCTGATCCTTTATCTTTTCTTTCAATGATTTCATACTGTTTCAGGTCATAGCAATAATCTAGTACATGTATACATGGATAGTATATTTCTACTCTGAATATATACCCTATTGAAACAGACAATATACATGTTAATGAGAGTTCACTGACTATACTGAGAATGAATTGCTATGCCTGTTTTATGCCCCATATACTGTAAATTGTGAAACTATGTGCTTAATCCTTTCCTCACTAAATGCATTTGGCTGCTCCCATAATAAAGTGGTAAGGTGGTAGGGATGCAGAGGGTAAACAAATAAAATCCCTAAATTTTCCTCATGTCATAGTACCTTGCTATGCTGTGTGTCCTCAAACTTCCATTAGTGCTTTAATTTAGGATTTTCTTCAAAGACTCAAAACACCCTCAAAAATATGCCTAGTTTATAACCATATGACAATCATTATAATTATCTGTGATATGGTTGTTGTAACAATCATTATAATATCCCTTGTATGGCTTGTTATTTGTTGCTATTCTTTTCTAGTCTCTAATACAATATTTTGGAAAGAATAAAATTTTAACTAAAAATTTCTATCTGTTCATAGTAAGGTCTGAAATTAAGAGTCTACTAAAGGGACAAAATATCTGTGGTGTGTAAGACTGGGTAAAGGTGGGTGAAGGTCAGAGTTTCATGCAGAATCACTGCAGACTCTGCCATGAGATAGCAGTGGAGAAATATAAATACATAATTATTTATTGTTTTGGAACATTTTCCCAATCAATTGTCACATGATCACAATTACTAGGTTTAGTCATTGCATATTTGGAAATTTTATTGCCAACTTGCTCCATTTTTACAGCTATTTTCCTGAAAATATTAGAGTAACTTATTTAGGTAGCATAATTCTCCAAGTATTAAAAATAAACTCAGGATCTCTCTTCAAATAATTAACACATTAGAATGCATCCTTTTCCTAATATGAGAAAATAGTCATTTACAACTTAATTTGTATGAAAGAAAGAAAAATGCCTCTTTCCATCACATGTAAAAACTTCTATTTATATTTAGATGTGTAATTCAGTTGTCAAAAACTTAAGTTTTAGTTACAATATTGAACATTTTGTGATTAAAATACTGCACAAGTCGTGGCATGGATACTTAGGACTATGAACTCAGTCCCTGAACTCCTTGCTTTAGAGACTTAAGCCTTGAAGTTGATATAAATTTTACCTTGGGTATCTAATTTTTTTTCTTAAATGGTAAGAACTGTGGCAGAGGTGGTGATAAATGTCTTAAAAGAGATAACACTTTGTAGAATAGCAATAGTTTATATTATTCTTAACTGTGAATAGCGAGGATATTTTGAAAATTAGAAATTTAGCTTACAAAACTTATGGCTTTCTAAGATACTAATGTAATTATTGTAGCTATCTTCAGAATCTGAAAATTATTTTGATAATTGGTTGTCTATCATAGATTTACATTTCTTGGTAGTGTTTATTAAATGAATCTATTTCATAAGCTTTCAAAATCTAAATTTTTTGGTATAATCAATTTAAAACCTAGTCTTAAGTTAGAGAAGTATCTTCTTTTCTCACAAGTCAAAAGATATTTTATACCTTTAAGTACTATAATCTGAACTACTAGAAAAATTTCTGGCATTATTGTCTAACAGTAATTATTAAATAAATTAGCACAACTTAAGAACCAGATTTCTAAATATCACACATTTCATTTGGCAAAATAACAGAACACATAGGAGTCACTTCATTTATTATATCTTTGTTACACATTATGTTTTTCTGTTTGTAAACCCTGTATTTAAATGGTCTTACTTGATTTTCTGTATTGATTTACTGCCCCCTCTCTCCTTCCTTGCAGTGATTTCTCATCTTTCATGTCATACACTGTGTGACGACAGCATTTGCTTACTCACCAATTGCGTGATATTTTAATCACTTTTGGAATTTCCTTTCTTAAGCATTTGCTGATGAAGATGATCATTAGTTAGAGGATTTAACAACAACCAAGTATCTACCATTCATCAGTCACTATTGCTGAAATATTTCCCTGAGTTGGATATATGCACAAAAAAATTGTAGCACATAAGCGAAGAGACAATAATTGTGATTTGTAAAGATATCTTCCCAAAGCTCATTTCAGATTCCTAATAGCCTAAGCTATAGTGTGCCAATATTATAATAGATGTAGCCTAAAACTGGTACTGCTGGCTTGGTTTTGTCCTTTTTTCACAAGGTGCTTAGATGTAACTGAGTTTGAAGAATAGTCAATCTATGGAAAGCCAATAGGATGATGAGGAACATGACTTCCTTCAACCCAAAGTCTAAAGGATGCCTGGTTGCCTATCCTAGGATTCTAGCATAGAGAAGATGGAAAGAGGCCTTTAGGATCTTTTCATCTCATCCATAATGTGCAAGGTATTCAGTACGTGTTTTTCTTCCCCTCCAATTCAAACTGATCTGTTCTAAAGACCATTGCAAGAGCTTCCTAGTCTCACTCTTTTTAATTTGTTCTTCACTTTTTACAACAGTTCAAGTTATCTCTTAAAAAGATGTATCTGTAGATCATATGATTTTCCTGGTCATACAGTTTGGTATTTATCTTCATAGTAAAATATCTCTTACAATGACGTGACCTAAAAAAATCCTACTCTTGTTCCGCAAGTCCTCTCTTCACAGCCATCCTACCCTTCTTTCTCATCTTAGACAGCCAGTCTTGCTGCTTTTCTCTCTCCTAGATGGCCTATTCTGCTCACTCTGGAATGATCACCCTAACAATGTCCTCCTAACTCAGTACCATTCAGTGTTTGCTCTAGGGATATCTACTCTGACTATCTCAACCATACTAGCCCCACTCTGACATATCTATTTCTCTATTTTCTCCCTCTATTTTCTTATATTTTAGATTATAATATTATTATACAGAAATGTATTATTTACTCATTGGTTTATCTATATATCATTTAGCACACTAAAATTTATATTCCATGAAGAAAAGAAGTTTAATTTTTGGTGTTTGTCTTAATTTTTGTTCCTATATTTTAGTTCACTGTAGAATTCTCAACCACTAGAACTAGAACTAACTGTGAAATATTTATCATGAAGGTGTTTACATAAAGAATAACCTAGCATACTAAAAAACTGATGATGTAAGAGAAAAAGCTCTGACAGCAGCTCCATTCTGCTTACCTTGGAAGAGAGTTATACGTTTATGGACTTGGAATTTGTAGAGGCAAATGGGGAAATGGTAGTGATAAAGATCCTCAATGAAAAAAATGACTGAATTTCTCAGAATTTAGAGCTAATTTTATGGAAAACAAGAATAATTCAAAAAATTGTAGAGAGAAAACAGAAGGTGACATAAATTTTCAAAAAACTCATGGGTCTTTGAAGTACTAACATCAGAAATTACCAATAGCAACTGATTTTTCCTTTAGCTCTACCCACTGGACAAAGTTATAATGGACTCCACTCACCCACTCAAATGTGAATCAGATGTAGACAAGGTCTCAGAAAAAAAAAAACAAGAAGTTATAAAAGAGTTTTACTACTCATATAAAACAACTTTCTGAGGAAGGCAAGATATCTCTCAAAGAGTCTGAAAATGTCTTCTGAGAGGCAGGAAAGAAGACTGGCTTGGGAATTCTGCAGTGGTGAAGAACTTGGTCAGGTTTTTTTGAAAATTTTACCTGGATAAGAAGTAGCCAGTGTGCTTTGAACCTTCCAGCACTGTCAAAAGAGAGACCACTTTGGCATTTAACTAAAGTTTTCCAAGTGTGAGTCATGAAGGGAAGATTGAGCAGTAAAATAGTAAAAACTGTCAATTCAGAAATGAATTCTGATCTACTTTACATTTTGGTTCATGAATAAGATTTTTTATTGTTACATTTATGTGGAAATTAATTTTTGTGACCTGTTTTTATTTTTCTTTATCTTTTTATTTTCCAAATAAGCTTTTCAACACTATTTGATAACAACTTAATTGTTTTTAAACTGGGTATGCTGGTACACACCTGTAATCCCAGCACTTATAAGGCTGTGGCAGGAGGATCACTGTGAGCTCAAGGCCAACCTGCACTACATATAAAGATCTTGTTTCAAAAAAAATTTTAAGGGCTGGGGGTGTAGTGCAGTGTAAGTCCCTGCTTGGCAAACACCAGTTCGTGAGTTCAATCCCCAGTACAAAAAACAAAAAACCTAATTGTTCTTAAGTGATAAATTAAATCCACAAGTACTTATGAGAATCTTCATAGATATTCTATATTGAAATGTTTAATTAGTATGTTATCCAGAAAGAATCTCAGTATTTTACATATTATGTTTTTATAGATTTCATGGTACATTGTATTTTTCCTTGTCTTCTAACAATGTTTTGACTACTTTTGTTCTTCATTAGTTGAGAAATTTATAATCAACCCCTAAGTTCCTCAGACATAAAAAGTTGTTGAACTTTTGATTTAGATTTCATTAGAATGCACATAAATTTAGGAACATTTGATATTTTTATGGAAATTAATGTTTGTATCCAGAACATAGTGTACCTGTCCTCACTTATTCAGATCTTCTTTGGCATACTTACATGTGACAACATTGTCTTGGAAGAACAATTACTCAATTCATATTCAATTTCCTTTCTCATTTATTTTAAATGGTTATTGCTATTACATCAAGAGACTTATACTGTACTCTATTTGAATTGATTTCCCATTTGGTCTCATCATCAAACCTATCAGTTTGTAAAAATGACTGAAGGTTTTATGTAGAATAAAAGTTTAGTTTTACCAACTTTTTGTTGTTGGATCTTTTAAAATCATATTTCCATTTTTAATACAGACAATTGAATGAATTGTCATGTTGTATTCTGAAGCATGGTTACTTCAGTTATTCATTTCTTAGTGAATTTTTTTAGGACTTTTGCATCTTTTTAACAAATGTGTTTATTGTTTTGAAATGAACAGAATATAAGTCAGGATCCAATCAAAATACAGAAACCATGCTATTTAATTCTATATATGAATTTTACAGTATGAAATTGTTAAGTAATAGAACATTATTAATGTCAAGAGAGAGACTAAAAGAGAACAGAAGGGGTATAGAAGTAGCAAGTATAGAAATGGCTATCTCTAGCCTAGAGAAAAGAAAGAGTGCATGATAAAAGAATTGGGGAAGGGGCAGGAGCTGACCACAGAACAGGTGCTCTCCAAGACTGAGACTCAGACTTCCTGCCAAAGAGCACAGCTGCCACAGTAACCTGCAACCTTCCCAAGGTGACGAAATTCGTCAGAGGTTATAGACACAGCCAGTCTCTGTAAGGGATCAACACTGCTGAATAATGACTGATAGATCTATCTGCTGGTGAGGAGGACATGGCCTGCAGAAACAAGAGGAGTCATTACCTCAAGGACTCTCTGCGAGAGTCACACAACACTAGCAGAGAGTACAGGAGAGCATTTTATAGAATACAGTCACAGAATCGGGAAAATAAAGGTAGAACCGGATCTGAGAGAACACTATCTGATTCCTAATAAGGGCTGCTTTTTAACCTGTTGCTATAATTATTTACTTAGTTATTAATTAAATGGTAGCTATCTAACATGCATTAGTATCACTGTATATTATTTTTTACAAGTATTTAACTGTTAATTTATATCTCACAGTAACTGTGGAACATGGGTACTTCAATTTTATTACTGTTATAATTTTTCACTAGAGGTCTTATTTACTTATTGAATGACCTAAAATGATAATTCCACTTTAATTTTATGTACCTATGTCTAGCTAATTTATGTTATTTAAATCTTTTCTGGATCTGAAATAATTTGTATTAGTGTCTAAAGTAGATTGTAAAAAACATTGCTCCTTCAAATTAAAGAATATTTTTGTATTATTTGTTAAACTTTCTACTGGAATGAAGTGTTTTAAATCAATTTTGTAATAACTAACATGACTAAGTTACAATATATCTTTTTCTAGAATTTTCTTTCAAAACTCAAAAGTTTTATGTGCTATTTCCTAATGAATAGGTACATACAAGGAAGTCATAGATTGTTAAATCATTTGTAACTTTCATACATAAATCCATGTTGAAATTGTATTACAAATTACAACTTAGAATATTATGAGAGAAACTACAAATTTCTTGTATTAACATCAAAATTAAAATACAGGGCCTGATTTTCTGTTGTTTTAGACTGCTTTAACTTCTTGCTACCATTTAGAAATGGTGCTTTTTTAGTTACAATAATATACACATGAAAGAGGAATGAGTACTATCTGTAGTATGAAATTGCACTAAGAAAATATCTTTCTGCATCTTATCCTATAGTACTACAGACCAACTGGCACTGTTCATTTGGACCATTGTGATACATTCCAGAAATCTTTCAGTTTCTATCACTGATTTAGTTTGATAGGTGCAAGGGCAATGAACATATACTAGGTGTGTTTGCAAGTGGTAGGTTTGTATGAATGTGTGGGGATGTTGGTAGAAAAGCACAGTGATCCTGAGGGAAGGGTACTGAATTAGGAATTGTGTGATTATGATAGTGAGTACAGTATTGCCTGCCTACTGAAAACAGTTGTAAAGACTTTTCTACAAAACTCTAAGAGACACCTTTTTTGCCATATACAGTATTCCTGTAGGAGGCAACTTGGTTTGTTCCACAGACTTCAAATTAATCATAGATAGTGATTGGATATCTTTGAATCTGTGAACATTTTATGACGAAAAGTTGACTAGCTTATTTGTAAGTATGTGCAAAAATCATAAATTTTATGTAGCCTAATGCAAGCCTATCTGAGAACGATTTCACAGCAGGAAAAATAATAAAAAGACAGTAAGGTATAACCAAAGTACTAAGGCAAATGTCTTAAAGAAAAGGAACCTAATTTTATGAGACCACACATCATAAATATCTAAATTAACTTGAGCAACTGGAAAGCAGACAGTCATTGAGTCAAGATCTGACTCAGATCGGAGAAGGGATTTACCAGCCAAAAACGGGATAGACTTTGAGAGTATTTCCCAGAGATAATTCTCATTTATAAGGGTGTGATGGGAGGAAACCTGGCTTGTCTGAGGAACTACAGTGAGACCCTGGTACTCAGAGAATGTGGGCCCTGAAAGAGAAACCAAGGATCTACGCAAGTAAGTAGATAACATGAACCATCTGGGTCTTCAGTTAATCATTAATACAATGATTGTTAAAATTTCCAATTGTAATTGTGAGCTGGGGAGGGGTTGTTGAGTGACCTGGTAAATTTCTTGTTCTGAAAAGATGACTATGGATATGATAAATACAGCCATTTTGGGAAAAGAGGTTATCATGTAGAGAGAAACTTACTGGATGGTAATTTCAAATACAGCAACTTTGACAAGGTTGGAGTGATAAGTTAGTAATTCTAGAATTCAAAAAAAAAAGTGAGCAATATTTAACATTGGATTACCATGTAAGAGTTAGTGAAAAGGAAAATTTCTAAGTTATGCGGCTAGAAGTTTGGTGATGCCATTCTGTTACATGAAGCACTATAAAACGACTAGATTTGGCGTAAGAAATGTGGTGATGACTACTCTGAGAAGACTTCCAGACCAGAGGAAAAACTTTCAAGATACCCTAATGGAAGTGTAGATATGAGTCTTGGATCAAAGGAAAGTTTTGGCAAAGGAGATAAAAGTTAAGAGTTATAGGCATACACAGGGTTAGTGAAACAGTGGTTTGAATGAAATGATCTGTAGAAAGGGAGAACAGAAAAGATAAAAAATGCCATTGCTCTTCACAGAACACTAGCTTTTAGTGGCTAATAAATGAGTAAAAGATGCCTCTACAATGGCTCGTGGAAGATGGCCAAACAATCTGAAGGAAAATTTGAAGGAAGTGGTTATGATTGACATTTAGATGTCCTCCCAAAACCTCCAATGGAGATTTTGGGTGGTGACTGATCTTGGGGACATGATATTCAAAATGGATTTATCCACTGTTAAATGTATAATTAAATGTGATGTTGGGAGGTAGAGTCTGGTCAGAGAGACAGGTCACTGGGGGCATGGCCTAGAAAGATATCTCCTTTCCCCACCCTACCCCCTTTCACATGCCCTCTGCTTCCTAGTCATCCTGGCAGGAGCAACTGTCCTCTGCCTAGGCCCTTCCACCACAGCTTCCTGCATTTAACAAACTAATCAAAGATTGAAACCTCTACAAACTGAGATCTACACTGATTCTCCTTTAAGTTGCAGGTATTGTATATAGTGTTGCAGTAACCAGAAAAGTGACTAGAAAAGAAGTAAAGTGAAGGGAGAGTTTTAATATGAAAGAAGTCACATGAAGTTGGTATATAATAGTGACCAGAATATCTTTATAATGAGAACTGAAATACAGCCCTTAGTATCTAACCAAACTCAAACATTGTCTGCTACTAGTGATGAAGGCTGATTATCAAAGAAATGCAACATGCCACTCAGAATTGGAAAATACAAATGTAAATAGATACAGATGACTAGTTTTTCTAAGAGAGATATAAAGGATAATATTTTCTCTGAATTTCTAGCATTTTCAGCAGTTCACTTAGTGAAACTTAGTACTTGCAGAAAGCACAAAATTTGTACATCTAGCATTATAGCTGGCATTTCCAGTTTCATTAAAGTGTTAGATCTGGAGAGGTATTAACTTATTATTAATAGAAAGAACTGATTAATAATCATAAGCCTTTTGATGGAAGTGACAACAGATGCATATTAGGTTCCAAGACAAGGGAAATATGTCAAAGCAAATTAGTTTGTGTGAATAGTTCTCTCATCAACACTTGTTTTTAAGGTAGAACTTACACCTTGATCATGGCAGAAACAAAAATTTTAAAATTTAATGGTGAACTGAAAGAGAAATACTACTAAATTCTCTTTGAGCCGTCTTTTGTTACTAATCTGACTTGTCCTCCATTCTTATCTACTCTCTGATATATTTTTCAGATACTCAGTATGTCACTGGTGATTCTTCACTTTGATTCTTAGTGTGTATCCCACTAACTTATGGAGAGATGTTTCTGTTGTACACATGCAAACTTCTCCACGTGTATGTGAAAATGAATTCCCACAACCCAGAAAGTTTTAAAGTTTATCTAGACTCTGTAAGAAAAAATAATAATTGATAAATTTCTCTTTCTGTCAGTATATCACTTGATGTTCTGCATATCTATAGAATTCATTCATTCATTACTTAAGCATTACTTGATTCACTTATGTTGATCTTTTGAGCACTGAAAATGAAAGCTTTACACACCACTCAGAAATTATTCATAAATGACTACCAGACACTACTGCATGTTCGTGCTCTGTATGTTTCACTATTTTCATCATGATTTTCAGAGATTAATTTTTGCTTTCACCTACGTCAGGACTGTGTTAGAGGACATCACTATGTAAAAACATCTTAGAAACTCAACTTAAAGGAGTGAAAGTTTATCTTGGCTCATGGGTTCAGAGGTTTAAATCCATGTCCATCTGGTCCTACTGCTTTTAGGCCTGTAGAAAGGAAAAACATGATGCTGAAATGGTGTGAATGAAGGAGAGATTTTCATCTCATGCCAACCAGGAAGCAGAGAGCTAAAGAAAAAAGGACCAGGAATGAAATATGGTAACCAAAGGTCTGACCCTAACACCCACTTTCAATTAGACCCTGCCTCTTAAATTTTCATTATTTCCTAGTAATGTAATAAAGTTATAAATCCATCAATGAATTAATCTCCTTTGAAGTCATGACCCTCATGAGCCAATTGCTTTCCAAAAGTCCTTAAGCTGGCAACCACGTCTTTAGCTCATGGTCTTATGGGACATTTTAGATTCAAATCATAACAAGTCTTATTGCACAAGTTTAGGATCTACATTCCTTTAATACCTTCCTTTCATCTCATAACAGCAATAATATTCTTCAATTCATTCCTAGCAAACTGAATTGTAAAAATCCCCACAGTGTTATATCTCCAGTCAAATCATTTCAATTCTCATTGGAAGTAGACAGTTTAAATAGCTGATAGCAGCAGCAAGAATATGTTTCCAGTGCTTTCTGTTCATTTACCATACCAACACAGATGAGAAAGTTTAGTGTTCTGATAGTGTTCTGTGAATTCTAAACAATTTTTCTTAGGCATATGTCAGACTGGCTGCATAAAAACCACCCAAAATGATTTTAAAACACAAGTTCTCAGTGTTTCAGTAAGCTTGGGGTGCAATCCAAGAAACTGTTTTTCTTAAAGCTTTTCCAAGCAATTCTGATGCTAAGCCAAATTTG
Source organism: Dolichotis patagonum (assembly GCA_004027295.1). Taxonomy (NCBI): domain Eukaryota; kingdom Metazoa; phylum Chordata; class Mammalia; order Rodentia; family Caviidae; genus Dolichotis; species Dolichotis patagonum. The sequence goes on along the minus strand of PVJX010013601.1, from coordinate 34,849 downwards.
AAAAACTCCACTATAATCTGTTTGCTTCAGTTTGTCACATAGGAGATCATATCGCTCCAAATTGTTTCAACATTGAACATATGTATATGCACAAGAATTTCAAGCTTTATCACTCACTATTGATGTAATCTTGGCTAAGTAATTTAACTTCTCAGCATTTCAGTTTCTTCATTAATAGGTGTTTTTCAAGGATAAAATGAGCTTAGTGTACTTATAATGCTTCAGCAATAGTGGCTGAGGAAAAAGAATATTATTTTATTCACTCATTTACTTTAACCAATAATTTATTTATCTTTCACCAAGCATTTGTTGAAAACGTATACAGTCAGATGGCATGGCACATATCTGTAAATCTAGCATTCTGGAAAGTTGAAACAGGAGGATCATAGTTCAAGCCTATTCTTGGCAGTTTACTGGCTGTGTAAGAGCCTGTCTCAAAATAAAATAGCAAATAACTGAAGGTGTAGGCTAGAGCCTAGAGCAAGGACCCTAGGTTGACTCCTCAGGACTCAAGATGGCAATGACACCAAAAAAATAAAAAGTGAAATATGATTTTTCAAATTCAAAGAATTTATGATTAAAACCTAATCTCTACTTCTGTGAGATCAACTTTAAAGAAAAAGAAAATAACAAATGTTAGCCACTACATGATTAATTTCATGAATCAATTTGGCTGGGGCACAATATTCAGACACTGAGTCAGTAGGATTCTAGATGTTTCTGTGACTATTATTTTCTGAGTAACATTTCTATTTAAATCAGATTAATCAGAGTAAGCAGCGTTTCTTCTACATCATGCATGGACCTCATTCTGATAAACATTTTTGGAAGCAAACAAAAACACACCCAGATGAGGAGGCAATTCTGCTAGCAGAGTGTCTTTAGACTCAAAATGAACTATATCCCGGGTCTCTGGCCTATCTGGCCTGCAGATTTTGGGTATTCCAGCCTGTACTATTGTAAGAAACAAACTTTAAGTCTCTCTCTATCTATCTTTCTTCCTGTCCCTGTCACTGTTCCTGTCTCTGTCTGTCTGTCTCTCTCTCTCTTTCTCATAGATAAATGGCTAACTAGGTAGGTAGATAGACAGAGAGACAGACAGACATTTATTCAGTCTATCATTTCTGTCTGGAGAACCCTAAGAAACACTGTGAGAATGTGGAAAAAAATCGAAACCCTTGAACCTTGCTTATTACCCAAAGTAGTTGAATTTATATGATTAAAAATAGAATGGATAATGCCAGGTGCTTAGGGAAAGAGAAGAATGAAGAGTCATTGTCAGCACACAGAGTTCCAGTGTTGTGAGATGAATTCTGTAGATTGATTTTTGATGATAGCTGTACAATGTGAATGGATTTAATACCATTGAACACTACCATAAAAATGGTTATAGTTGTGAATTCTATATTATGTGTCTTACCCAAAAGAAAAAAAAAGAAAGAAAATATTTCTCATATTCTTGCAGCAGCAAGCAGAAATACTGAAATGACACCCAGGTTTTGGAGGCAGATTTATTTTACATTGATGGGCACTGACACAAATCATTCCCAGAATAAAAGACCCTAAATGCCCAGGGGGGAGGTTTTTATGGAGTTGATAAGAGAAGTACAGGGACTGTCTTTCATTGGTTCTTACAACATGCATCGTGGTGACCAGCCATGTGTCACAGTGATCAACCATTCCTAAAAGACAGAGGTAATAGGAATTTGACTAGATCATATCAGGACTGAGAGTTCAGGCTTTCCCCCAAACATTAAAATTTTAGCATGTGCTAACCCTAACAACATGTCACCAGATTTAATTTCAGAAAGTCTACTTTGGTGAATCAGTGCAAAGAATGGATTTAGAGGAGTTAAAGAAGAAGCTGATAAGGAATTTATTCAACAACCAAAAAAGATATCATAATAGATGAAATAGGATGAGTAGAATTTGAGAGAGTAACTAATTAATCATTATGATCAGTTTTATCCACTGAGTGAGTCATTGCATAATGGCACAAATAACATGGAGAAATTTACTTAAAAAGTTAGTAGTCATTTCTACAATGTCTATCCTCGAATACATAAAAATTAAGTATGAAAATAATGCACTGTTTTAAAATCTCAAAATCTTTTAGGCAAGTGACATGAGAATTTCTAATCAGAGAAAAGGATGATAAAAGCAAGGTGCTGAATCCTTTTGAGTAATTACTTATTGCTAAGAATGAGATCAGCTACTTCGGAGTGAAAACATTGCATTATGCATTTACCATATTCTTTTTATAAAGCAATGAAAAACGGTAGTATCTAATAGGAATTTTGGAAACATTTACTTTTAACTCAAAATTTAACAACAGTGCAGAACAGTTCAAAGAAATTTGATAATGGTCAATAGGATGAAAATGAGTATTTTAAGACCTATTTTATTATTACATATTCTTAGCAAGCTCAATAGATCAGGACATGGCTGCTCCAAAACACACTATGTGATATGCATAAAGCCCAAGAAGAAGGGGGTGTCAGTCTGGTGGCTGCTACACCAAAGAGCACTGCGGCTAGTTAGAATGCAAAAGACAAGGCAAGAATTTTTACAGTGGTGTTCGAGGAAAATGACAGGCAAGGACAGCAAGCCAGCTCACAGTTAGCTATTTCAAATGATTTCAAGGGTTCTTCAAGATAAGGACTCTCCCTAGTTATCTGTTACTTGGTTCTGGGGTGATTGGAGACAGTAGGCGCTGGCCTAGAGTGAGAGATCTAAGTAAAGGAGGTTCTGTCGTCAGCTTTGCATTTCTATGAGCAAAATACGTTCGAATATCAACTTACAGAAGTAGGGGCTTATTTGGGCTCATGACTGTAGAGGTTTCAATCCATAGTTGACTATTTCTGGGACCACTGTGAATCAGAATATCATGGCAGAAACATGGTTTAGCAGAGCTGTTTCTCATGAGGCTTGGAGCAAGAAAGAGAGACCAACAAGTTAGAGAAAGGATCAGAATGCAAGATCTGGTCCCTAAGGCTTTGTCCCCTTAGGCTCCTTCTCTTGAATTAAGTCTCATCTCCTTCGTACCATGACTTCCCAGTAAGCCCATCAAATGATGGCTCTTTCAATGGATGAATCCACTGATGGAGTTAGAGTTTCCATGATTCAATCACCTCTCAAAAGCCTATGGACCAGCATCAGAGCTTCCAAATCAATGACACTTTTGAGGGGCAATTTTAGATCTCAACTGTAACATTGAGGTTTAGCCATTTTATTTACTTATTTTATGATAAAGACACCAATGTAAAATCTACCAGTTTAGTACAATTTAACTTACACAATAAGTATTGCTAACTACAGGAACAATGCTGTATACTGACTCACTACGGCATATGAATCTTGAATAATTGGAACTTTAAACCCTTTGACCAACACCTCTCCACTTCCCCCTTCCATCCTTTCAACTACCTTTCCCCTCTTCGTTTCTGTGAGTTTAAAAGGAAAATATTTCTGTCATCTTGAGTTTTCTGGATTAAATAATGTCATTAATTACTCAGTTTTAATCCTTGGGTTTTTATTTTAGTGGCTTAATAGAGTTATGGTACAGTACATCATCTCAAATCATTTTTTGAAGGTAAGCAAATTAAAATGAATTAATGAATAGCAAACATCAAAAAGAAGGTGATGTTTTGTCCTGAACTGTTTGGTTTTGCATTTGAAAAACCTATTGGTACCTTTCTATCACTAGGAACTCCTCATCCTGTAAAGGCAGGCCCCACAGGATGAGGTCACAGCTCTCAAAGCATTAGAATAGAGAAGATAAAAGACTTGATTAATGCAGTTATCAAAAAAATAAAGTACGAGTATCAGTACTAAGAGGTGATGTAATAAGAGATTGTAGATGGCATTACCAAGGGCTTCTGGGTAAGTTGAGTCTAGTCTGAAACTGCAAGAAACTTAATTCAGATTTAAAGTTAGAAAGAGAATGATGTAAATACTATACTACTGTTTTTGAAAGGAAAGAATCTGCAGAAGGAAGTTTACTTCCTTTCTTCAGAGGAAAGCCTCAGACATGCTTATAAACTGAGATGAAAAGCTGTTGAGAACAGTGAAATGGAGAATAGCAGAGGGCATGGATGATCCAGGAAAGATGCTGGGGGTGGAGGGAAAATGAGAATCACAGGTGGAAAAATTGGATTTCAATAGGGAAGCAACAGTTTTCGTGTCTGCATAATTACCTGTGCATATGTAGATGCGAATGCAGATGAAATCATTTATTTCTGGCAGCCTCCAACATCTTCATGCAGTGAATGAAAGGACATATAATGACAATTTGAAGGTTGAAGAGAGTGACTATGAGTTTCCTCAAAAGGAAAGGGAAAAAGTGACAATTTATCAACTGCAAATGGAGAATACGATTTTGCATTTGTAACATGTGTTATCATTCTGCCTTAGATGATTCATGTAAGCTAAGGAGTGTCTATAACTTGCCATCTCATTTTCAAGATATCCAAGCAAGTGATCCGGATATGAAGTTGAGTATTCTGACACTAAAATGGCTAGTAGAACTGAAAAGAAAACAAGTAGCATAAGCCTAAGAGTGAAAAAGAAGCAGAGGCACAGAGCACAGAGACATAGTGGCACAAACTAAAATAGCTGGGAAAACTACTCATAAGCAAATAGAGGACTTTAAAACCCCAAAGATCACTTTCAGGTTCCTTAAACACCACTGTGTCCTTTCAGTCACTGAGACTAGCCTATGGGGTCACTTTCTTCCCTGCTTCTTCTGTAACTCCATCCTATCTGTCTGGAATCCTCCTAAACATATCTGAACCTCAAAACACTGTCCAGCACCTTTTGCCCTAGATTCATCCAGCTTTCTGCGTCCTTGGTTTCCCTGGAGTCTATGTTTTGGATGTTCTGTATTTCCATAGTAAAATACCTGAAGATAGGTATTTTGTAAATAAAGAGGTTTTGCTCACAGTTTTTGTGAGATCATGCCAGTGCCCTGGCAAAGGCCTTGTGGGCCACAGCTCTACATGGTGGAGGGCTGGAAAGGAAAATAAGTACCCTGGAAGAGTCAAAGCATGCAGGTGTCTCATGATATTGAAACGCTCTCTTGTGATAACTAGTTAACTCCTACAAGAGCCAATCTATTCTGCAAGATGAGCATTAATTCATTGATGAGGAGGACTCCTCTGTGACCTGTTACTGGGTTCTATCACGAAAAGGTTCAACCACCTCAATATTCCCACATTGGGAATAAAGTTTCTTATATATGAACCTTTGAGGAACAAGTCATATTCTACCAGAGTTATCCTACCTCTGTGACCCACAGCAACCATGTTTTTTAAAAAAGTAAACATATCATTCCGCTGTTCAAAACTTTGGTTGTAGATCCATCTCCCTCTGATTCTTACAATAGTTTTTCACTTACTCTTCTACTATTCTTTTTCTTTAATTTTATTTGTCCTCATTTCTTTTCTTCAAACTCAGCACCCAACTTTGAACTAGCCCCTCCTTTTCCGGTAAGAGAATTACCACACTGGCAAACTTGCTATCTTCTTCAAGTCTTGCCCTAGATCCCATTTTGTGACTCTTCTATTCCAACAAGAAGTCCTGTTCACTTTCTGTACTGAACTACTCTACATTTTTTTCCTTTTGCTTAATAGCACTTTTGCCTATTACATCCCTAATTTAGTTGTTAAAACATCTATTGTCTCTCAGTATGTAGGTTTCCATGAAACAGGAATCATTTGTCATATATCTATTCCTCAAGTACTTATAATAGGGGATGGCACATAGTTGTGTTAGATAAAATTTATTTTCAGTAATTTTTGGAAAGCTGTTTTCTATGGAGAAATCTCAATTCAAGAGAATTTGGGGTACAGATAAAACCCAAGGTGTGTGCCAAAAGCCCTCATATGAGGCTTAGCAGAGACTGGTTCTCAAGATGTGGCAGGACTTAGCAAACACTAGAGTTATACACACGTCATATGGCAGATAAGCCCCACCAGAACGGAGAAGATACACTCTGGACTACTTAGTTATGTCTTTTTTGGATGCTTTACACGTAGTTATTAGTCCTCTGTACATTTCATAAAGTGGAATAAGATATTTCTCTTTATTTCACTTTCTTTGTAGACATTTTAAGTACCTATTATTACCTCAAGGATAAATCAACAGAAAGAAAGTTTTAAGAGAGAGGAAACAGAAATGAGTTAGGAAACCTTAGCTGTAAAGTAACTTATAGATTAATCACTGTCTGTTCGCCCATGTGTGAATAACAGTACTCCAAAAGTGAGAACATGATTCCATCTGAAGCAAAACTTCAATCCAGACAAGAAAATAATTTGCTGATTGTGCTACAAAGAAATGAATTACACATTACAAAAAGATTGCTTTATCATTATCTAGGGCAACATTATCCCATCACAAGTCTATGTTATTCAGTTCTTTTGTATTATTTAATAATAAAATCCACGTGTTTGTAAAGTTAAAGATACATCACTATCACTTCAGGCAGTGTGACATTACAAGTTACAAAAACAATCTCTGAAAACCTTCCACTTGGACTTCTTCAAAGACAACTTACTTTCCATCTTAAAGAATATAAAATGAAGAAAGAAGATAACAAATGTTTTGGCTTGTTCCCTAGGCAAAGTTTATTGCAAAGGCAATGAAACCATAAAGTAAAACATGGCAATCTCTTTAAGGTATTCACATCCAGCAATATCTTTAAAGTTATATTCATTAAATAAATAGAAGAAAAAGGACCATCATTTCTGTGGAAAATAATTTTATTTTATTTTATTTTTTTAAGGGTAGCGGCAATAGAGTATTCCATGGAAAAAAGGAAAACAACAACAACAACAAAAACCTAAGAAATTATTACTTGACAAATTACATACTGACTTCTTGGAAATAGTTGTTCAAATTACAAAGTTAAAACATATAAAGTAGACATTCAAACAGTGAGACTGTTCACAGTTCTGCTCCACGATCTGACAAAAACAGCAATATGGTCATCCTTCTTACCCACTCAAATATACATGCAATTATATCAAAAGGGTAAAATTAAATACAACAAAACAGAGAAAAGCGGATCACAAGAAAGCAATGTAAGAGACAAAAATTTCAAAACTAGACAATCAGAGATATTCACTCTCTATCATATTGACTGTTTTCTTCCAAATAGTTGTCCATATTGTCACATATATGGAATTCACATGAAACAACCTAGTATGGAATTGATCTGAGCAGGACAAGGAGGGCATTACATGTCTTCAAGACCAGACATTAGGGAAGCCAAGAATGGCTGTCATAGTGTCTGGAAAATAATTTTATGTGTGCGTTTAGTGGTAGAAATCTGCAACACCATGTGATTTTGTGTTGATATGTGGAAAAGACCTCACTGTACTAGGTTAACAGAGCATTAATTAAAACAATAAGCATTTTCACAGTCATTTTAACAGATGTATTACAGCCGCATAGTTTTAAATGTTCCTCAATATTTGGTAATATAGAGAATTTGAATAATGTATTTCTATAGATTTATAATTCTCATTCTCAGTGTGACAGTGAAGTGACTCACTCAAAGTGATTGTATTTCGGATCTGTTTGGCAGATTGTCAGAGCTCACTTCTGAAATGTTTGGTTGGCTGCTGGAAGCATGATTTTGCATCGCTTATCTGGTCTCTCATCCTTACTGCTCTGGTACAATTTCCCTGCTCTGCTTTCTTTCCTCTGTGAGGGTCCTAGCTTGGAGCCAGGTGACTATGTGTTGAATCTCCTTAAAATCTTAGTCAAGTTAAGCCTTTTTCTTCTGACTTGGTGCTATTGGGCACATTGTGTCCAGCAGTGTAAAAGTTGACTAACTAATATGCTCAGTAATTTATTCTGATTCCTGAGCCAGGTGTATGTAATCATCCACATTTTGCTCAATAAAAACTTTAAAACTATTACATCTACCCAAAGTTATTGCATTTTTGGAAAAAAAAAACTCTCCCAGTTCCTTTAAAATAAGAACGATATTCTGGCTGCATATAGAATTTTTGTTATATTTCTCCCTTTACAAAATATAAGAGATAGTGCCGCAGCACCTTCTGCCACTGACTGTTACTGTAATGAAATCTGATATCAGCCTGAGACTGACATTTTTTCTGACTATGAGAATAATTTTCATCTTATTGCTTTTTATTTTTAATTGACATATAGCAATTCTATGCATTTAAAGATTACTGCATAGTATTTTCTATAATGTTCAAATTGAAATGAGTCTTCTTGCACAGTTATATTTTTTGGCAGTGAAAATATTCCAAATCCTTCCTTCTAGCTATTTACAATGTACAGTACATTTTTGTCCTCTATAGTCATCAGTCTATCGTGCAACAGTACCAACATTCATTTCTCCCGACTGTAACATACCACACATTGATCAACTTTGTCCTATCTCTGTGTTCTTCCTGTCCTCAGCCTATAATAACTGCTGTCCTACTGCCAACCTCTACCAGGTCAACTCTTTAGATTCCATATATGAGTGAAATCACGCTGTATTGTCTTTCTGTGGTTCGTCATTCTCAAATTTTGTTTCCTTAATGAGAATCTACTGCAACAAGCATCATTCACTGTCAGACTTTCCAGTAATTCCTCTTTCTTTCTTTCTTTCTTTCTTTCTTTCTTTCTTTCTTTCTTTCTTTCTTTCTCTCTCTCTCTCTCTCTCTCTCTCTCTCTCTCTTTCTTTCTTTCTTTCTTTCTTTCTTTCTTCTTTCTTTTTTAAATTGGTACCGAGAATTGAACTCATGACCGCACACTTGCAAAGCAGGCACTTATGCCGCTGAGCTAAATCCTCAACCCTAATTCTTAGGCATATATACTATTCCCTGTCAAATAAGTTAACAGAGTAAAACATCCGATCATTGTAAATGTATCATTCTGCATTATATTTCCAAATAGATTTCTTTTTTGAGTTATTAGATTTGATGCTTAGAGACACTAATTATCTTTAAGTTAGATATTGTTTTCTTCCTTATCTACCATATTCTTGTTCATTACCTTAATCTATTTTCCTTATAGCGAATGGCAGGTATATCTTATCATGAACCAGTGCATTTTTACCAGTTTATTCTATCATATTGCATATCTCGTATTACTTTGTAAAGGTACTATTTTGGTGTGACTTTGCTTCTTCAATTCTGCTTTCTTCATATTTCTTTTAATGGGTTTTTGCATTAATGCAAAATTTCTTTTAATGGGTTATTGCATAAGGTAAGTCTCATGTATTTTACATAATACACTTATTTTTGATTTTCCTCAAGAGATTTGATCTAAAATTTGTCATGTAGTTCAGCCTAATTAGTTATGTCCTATCTTTTGTCTTTCTGTATTTGCCATGTGTAGTTACTTTTGCAATTTTTCAATATATATTAACCTGGGGGTGTGTGGTTCATCACCTCAGACTTCTTTTCCACAATTTGGACTTCTTAATGAGAATTTTCAGTCTTCTTTTCTTCTAATTTCACTTTTAACATAATTCACTACTGCACAAGAAGCACAGACTTCTGTCATTCCTACTTAGTTACTAGTAGTGATTTTTTTGTACATAATTCAGAACTAATTTTTATTTTCTTCGAAATAAGCTTTTGTTTTTCAGTTTTTTTCACAATGTTTCTTCTTATTGGATGTCTATATGCTGCCCTATATTCATTTCTTCCTAAAATGCCTTCTAATAATTGCCAAGCTGTTTTTTAACTTTCATGTTAGGGATACATATTGTCATTTTATAACATTCTTCAGGGTGCATCTTTGAATGAATGTGTGAATAATAAATTATATTTTTCTATTCTTCCCAAAATCATTTTAAAACTGACTGCATAACATAATTATATGTACTTTAACATTTCCCAAATTTATTTTTGGAATAACAAGCTGCTTCTCATTAATTCCTCCTTTATTTTTATGAGGACTTAGAAATATATTATTATATTTGTATTTTTCTGTGGTATTACAGGTAAAGTAAATTGTTGTGTTTCTCCTCTAAGGTTTTTGTTTATATTTCCTTAAGTTTAATGGTAGGCACCTCGCATTGAAACAAATTCCTGCTCCCACTACACTTGCAAGGTCTCAATTTTACAGTTCAGAATATTGTTATAAAACCTCTAGGTGAAAAATTAATCTAACATGCAAAGTCCCAGCATCATGAATGTTAAGATTTCCATCTTTTTTCTCTCTGGAGATTGTCACCATTTATATGCCAAATAGAATACAATAGTAATATAAATAATATAAACATGATATATATATATATAATATGTATATATAGATATATATAAACATCTATATAATATAGATGCAGAAATATCAACAAAAGTATAGATGTGTTTCTTATATACAATCCCTCATGTTTCTAAATTATACCTACATTAATTACAGCACAATATTCCACATTTTTAACTATTTACTTAAAAAGCAAGGAATCAAAGAAAGTAGCTTCATACTGGTTCAAACATAATGATGGACAAAATCATGAAGGAATGATGAAGATACTACTGAGTTGACAAGAAAGAACATGAAATAGATGACATCCAATAATTAATTCAAATTATTACTTCTTAAAACACAATTTTTGCAAGTATTCTGTTTCTACTTGTACTTGTAAAGACATAAAAATTTAAATAACTGTTAATAATTTCCATCACTCAACAACTGTATTTAAAATGAGCATTATGCTATTAGTGCTATATTTCTTTAATTCCTCTAACAAGTGAGGGTGGAAGGATGTCAATAGAATTTGAATATCAATCTCACTGAGGCTTTGAGGGGAGCAGGCATATAGCTTCTAATGGTAAGAGTGAACTGTATGATTATACTGACCATTTTATTTTTAAAAGATAAATCCATGAAGTTTCAAGAAATGGAAAGAGACACATTTATTTTCTTTGGAGTTCACTGTGTCACTTTCACATAAAATTGTAATGAATATTTTCACTATTAATTATGTTAAAAGCCATCTCTCCAAAAAAAGTGACTTTTGAAAGTTGTCTTTTGATACATATCCTTTACCAAGTTACTTTAATACAGAGTTTTAGGAACACACATTACTTTATTGATATCTGGCATTTTATTTCATATAGCATTTTTATAAATTGTGCATCAAACAAAAAATATGATAATGAAATGATGAAGAAAAATTTGATCGCATGATAAATTGTCTCCTTATATTAACAAAAATTACTTTTCCAAGGTCTGTTATGATTGAGTCAGGATGTAAAGCATGAATATCAAATACTTAAAAAACCAAATGCTTAAGATATTCAATAAACATGATGTGGAAATTATGACACTGAGGAGGACTGACAGGTAAAACCTTCATGTCCAATCAGAGATTGTTTCATGGAGAAACAAAGCACTGATTATTGATAAATTTTGTTTGCATAAAAGAAGAAATGATTTCAAAGGATCTATGAAATGATTCCTTAAGGATTTCTAGGATTTCTGAAGGAATTCTATAACATTATGAACTTCAAGGGGAGATTAATAACAATTCTGCAAATTAATAGATCCTCTCAAAAATTTGTTCTTCACAGTTTCTAAAACCCACTATTGATTGTTTTGTAAACTTTGATTATAAATCAGCTCATTTGACTACCAAACTTAAGAGTTTAACTTTCAAGTTCAATATTTTGATTGATATTTATCTTTGCTACTCAGTCATTCATTCAACACCTGAGTGTTTTCAATACACCAGGCACTTTTATTTCATTTTTAAATATACCTATTTACCTGCTTACTTTTTATTTCATTTTTAAAATTTGCCTGTTGTCATTTTATTGAGAAAAATTTGTTTAGAACCACAGTAAGTATCTGATTTATATTTTATTTTTGTTTTGTTTTGTTTTCAAATCTATTTTATTTTAAAGAGAAAAATGCAATGAAATTTCAAAACAATATTTGTGGGTAACAATGGTATGTGTATTGTGTATTCTTAGGTTCAAATCAGTTACTTGGAGTGCAAGATATCTGTATTTAATAGTCCAAATAATACTAGCACAAACCTTTCTCATCAATAAATGCAGAGAAATCAGTTGTATATCTTAACTATCTTTTATGCATATACATGTGTGTATATACATATATATGTGCATATACATGTATTGTGATTTTATCCAGTGAAACTAAGATAGAGTACCTGTACCTTCCAGAGTCTTCAGACGCAGCTGGGTATATTCTTCTTACATACCTTTAATCCTCTACATTAAAATTAGAATTTCTTTACATTTCAATTAGCCATTTTAAATTAGAATGGCTTTGAAATTATGAAAAGTTATTAGTGAAATGTGGGCCATTTCACTAATAACTTGGGGCTAGGGGCTTGTCTGTACTGTGCATATACTGTCGACCTCTCCTCAGTAATATTTTTACTGGAATCCATTCTCTTTTTCAGTCTACTTAATAATTGCCTATTGGATGAATATAAGTGTTTCTGAGAAATCACTGGGCAGCTTTTGTGACCCACATGCCTTCTCACCATGGGAAACATGAGAATTAGATGCTATAAGCTCAAAGGCAATGTTTGCTATTAGCAGAATAAAACAGAGAAGTAGGAAGGGAGTATTGGGAGGGAAGAGGAAATAATTAAAAATTTAAATATAAATGTCAGGGAAAGCTTCCTAAGAATTTGATATTCTTGCTAGATATGGTGATGCATGCCTGTAATCCCAAAATTTGGGAGGCTAAGGCCTTGGAGGATCACCATGATGAGTTCAAGGCCAGCCTGGGCTATATAAGCAAGTTCAAGGCTGCCTACACAAGTAAACATCTTAGAGAAAAGCTTTCTGTCTCTGCAAAGGGAAGTGACATTTGCTTCAAAATCTCTGAGGATTTGCCTACTTCTGTTTAAGAAGCATCCAATGGGAAGTGGAAAGCAAAGTGACCAGGCCAAAAGAAATCAGAATAAGAGCTACAGGAAATGGGATCAGCGAAGTACTAAGGATCCAAGGGTTTAGTGTCACGTGGACAGTTGTAATTGTTTTGGTCCTGATTTACCCGAGAAAAGAGTTTTTGGAAGCGTTGTTGCACATAGTGGCATATTCTGATTATTGATTTTGAAATACTCTGACTGTTATACTGAAAGCAGACGGTAGTATAGCATGTGGGGTAGAAGCTGGCAAACATGTTAGGAAGTTACTGGAATAATATAGTCAGGAGGACTTGATCCGGCAAAGAAATAGTAAACATGTGAAAATAATATTTCTTCACATTGGAACAATCACAGGAGCAAAACTATGACCTTGAAGTAAATGCTTTATTTTGAAAATCCACCAAATAATGAAAAACACCAGTGCACTAATATTTAAAACAAAACAAAAACAAGGAACAATAAATGAGATGTTTGAAAGATGATTAATATTTTCAGAATAAAGAATATGTCAAATCTAGCAAAACATCTTTGTTCTAATTATTAAAGTGATTAGGTACACAAAATATGTAATAGAGATTTTAATTAATAAGTAATGAAGCATTTATTCAACAGTTATTCGTTGGATGCTTTCCACATGACAGACTCAGATCTGTAGATAGAGCAGGACAGCTACAAGACAAAACATAAACAACGCTGTCTTATGGTTCAGAAATCAAAAATATTGGGAAGATATGCTTTTCTATGCATTAATCTACAGTGAGAGCTCAAGCTTCCTATGTTTCCACTGCTTAGGAGTTGAGGAATCAGTCACATATGGATTGTGTGGCTGTGCAAGAGCACACATGTGCCCTCTTCCTGGGGGGGGACTTCATCACTTCAACTAGATTTCAGAAGGAGCCTGGGCTTGCTTGGCCTTCCTCCTCCTGCAGTGGAGATGCCGAGTTAGGGTAGTAACCACCTAAACTACTTTGTTGTTGTTGTTGTTGTTTGCTGTTTGTTTAATAAAGATAGAGACCTGGTATAGTTTTTTTTTAAAAAAAGCATAACTTGCATAGATTCGTGAAACTTATATAAATGTCTCAAATCTATGACTTTTATTATATGGAGTGTAGTAGTCAATTTAAATATATATATATACACATATATATATACATATATATGTATATATACATATATATATGTATATATATAAACGTTATGTTCTGGACAAACATTTCCTTCAAATATACCATCTATTTTCTACTACAAAAAAATAAGCTTTAAAAATGTGTTTATTTTCATCTGATAATATTTTGGTTCTGTAAACAAATAACTGCAGTTTTTTTCCCCCATGTTATTCTTCATCTGGAGAAAAAAAAAGTTTATATGCTGAAAGCCAGTTTTAATTTTTAGCTTTTTTATTTTAAAATAGGCACCTGAATGAAGCCTTGAAAGTGTTAAATTTTAGCAGTTTTGAACATGGGGTTCATTTTGCTTAACAACTTCTAACATGGAGAATGTATCTTCTATTCTTCTGTCAATTCATCAGATACCGGATTTGCTAGCAGAATTTTTTCAGCTTTGATTTCCATTTTAAGTTTTCAAAACAGTGGTTATGTTGGTTCAATATGATTTGTGCCCTTTAGCAATTAAAAAATGAACAAATCAAGTTTTGATCCTTGCTGACACAGGAACATGCCTTTATCTTTTCCACCTGCTTCTTACTTCTAGACACTTTCTATAATACTGACATTACTGTATATTCTCCAGTCATGAAATACTTCACAATTTGTAAACTAAGTGGCTGTTTTTTTCAGCCTTCCTTAACTGTAAGTAAATATCCATTATAAACAATTTATAAAGTGGAAAGATTTATTTTCCCTTATACTTCTAGAGATTTCAGTCTGTGGTTCATCGAATCTATGTTTTTGATCCAGTAGCAAGAGAGAAGATCATGGCGGTGACTGGGTGGAGCAGCAAAGCGGATGACCTCAGGGTGGGTGGGAAGCAAAATTAAAGAGACAAGAAGGGCCCTGTGTCCAATATGAACTTCAAAGATAGTGACCTGAATGTCTTCTACCAAGCCGCACTTTCTAAAGTCTCCTCCATCTACCGGTAATAACACAGGCTGGTGTCCACACCACCACCACACGAGTTAGTGGGCAATATTTAAGATACAATCCATGATGTGCACATAACTTTATCTCACTTATTCACAGTGTTTGCAGCAGTGAGAAGGAGAAAAACTTTGCAGATAGGTTATCACTTTATAGCACATAGGTTATCACTGCCTTGAGTCCCAGTATAATATTTTTCATACTGATTATAACATACAATTGTCAAAATAAGCTTTAAAAATGTATTGTCATAGACTAATATAAAATGATTTGTAGTATATAAGAGTTATTTCTATTAATTTAACTTTATAGAAAAATGAAACAGTCCCTCAAATTAACTTATATAAAAATACTTACTGAATCTCTGCTAAGTAATATACCACAGGGATATATGCAGTGATGTACAAGCAAATGTGTAACAGTCAGCTTTCTAGGGGGAAAAGATGTTCTCATCTAAAGTATATGCAATGTTCTGCGGTTCATATATTTTCACCATAACTGATATGAGCATATTAACTTGATATTTCATTGAATGTTAAGATTAAGAGAACACTTCAGACAGCTCTGAAAAGCTGGCTCTGAATGTGGCTCTCTCCCACCTTCAGAAGGCTCACAGTACGGGAGGGGAGACAAGATATTGATGAGAGAAGACCCTGCCGAAACGCCATGAGGTAATATGTACATAACATGAGTGCAGCAGGGAAAAAGTTAAGCATTTCAAAAGGAAATGCTTGACTTTTTTGTCTGACTTACTAACTTTAAAATAGAAAAGAGTGTTTCACCACTCCTTGCTTAAATTACTTTTTCTCTAGTAATTTCCAGTATGTTGCTGACTTGTCACAATTTAGGGACTTTCTTTTCACTTGGACAACCTTTTCACTGTAAAATTGCTTTTCTCCATGAAATAGCTTTTCTTATTTTTATTTCCATTTAACCATAGAGTTATAAATTGGCACTTTACTGTTTGTCAATAAAAGCCCTGTAAACCAGGGCACTCCTTGGAAAGATATGGGATGGAGGTCTGTGGTTGGTTTTAGTTAGTGTTTAGTTAGAATGATCATAGAGACTTTTTTTTTACAAAAAGCCCATTTCAAACCTTGAAGAAAGAAAAAAGCAAAAGACTTCAAATCTTTTCTAGCTAAAAGCAGCTGCCAATTTTCAAATAGCATCAGCAGTGTAGCTCTATAGTTTTCCTATTTTCTGTGGCAGAAGAGAAGCCATAATATTTATCCTGTCTAACATGACCCAGTTTGATCCATCTGCTCTCTTGCTTAAATCTCTTTCAGAAATTCTCTGTAGAGTTATCGCTACCTTGGATTCACGTTGAATTATGCATAAGAACATTTTCCCTCTACATGTCAATGTCATGTTATGCAAAAAAGAAAAGAAAGTTTTCAGCTGTGTATAAGAAGTGTAATATTTGACCAATTTTACTTTACTGCTAAAACATTTTTACTGAATACTTTTAGTATGCTGGATTATTTGAGCTGTTTTCCAATGTTTCACTGATTGCTACTATTTCAAGTATATGTTTATGCTGCTGAACATCACAAAACAAAAAAATACTTTTCTTCATATTTTGATCTCCTCTGCTTTAAAAACATGCAATATACTTTAAAATTTGGTGTCTGCCACTATACATTATCAGAGATGAATGCCTGGGCAAGACTGCGTTTTCTATCCTATTTGGTATGCTGGTAATTTAGATTGTCTGCTTTATCATCACTTTAACTTCTCTAGGCCACTGAAGATCAATGACAACTTGAAATTAACTGCAGGTAGCTATTCAAAAAGAATATTGCTGCAGATGTAAAAATGAGCATGTGGTTATAAAAAGGAAAGTCAATTTCACTTTATTATATCACACATACATCTCTTAGAATTGCTTTATCAATATATGATTTCTGGCAAAAATAAGCAAACTAAACAAGGAGCAGTCTCCTTTTCTCTAGTTTCTGTCATTTCATATTAGTTTTAATGAAAATACTTTGATTCAGTACATCCTGTGGAGAATAGGGAAAATATTTTCCTGTGGGCTTTGTTATTCAGTGCTTATTAAACAGACACCAGGTAGATGCATTTTTTTACTAAAACATTGATTTCCTTATTATTATGCTTTGGTAAATGGGATTTATAGGGCAGTGTTCTCAGCAATATAGTTTCAGAAAGGAGCAAGCTTGATGAAAGATTTAAGCATTTATTGAAAAAGACTAAAGTGATATTTTATAGTTTAAGGAAAATGTTTCAATAAAATGAAATATTGTTTATAACTGAGCTGCCAATGAGCATAGAAATGATGTATACTACAATACAGTACTTTAATCTTTTAAGAAACATTTTGGTGATATTTCTTACATAATTAAAATTAAGAATTGGTTAGTTGACAGTATCTGAGATTAAAAATTTTATGAAACCCAAGAGCTAATTTAAACTTCATGTAAATTTAAAACTATAGAAAAAATAAGTAATGCTGAAGAGATGTAAAGAGAAAGTGAAAAAAATACAATAAAGCTGAGTAAAAAACAAATTTGTATGCTCTGAGCCCAAAACGTCCTTTCTGCCACATACTCACTAAAAATTTAGACCCAAGTTTCCTAGATTCTACGCTACTGAACTTAGCAGCTTCTATATAGCTGTCAACAAAAATGATTTAATTTGTGAAAAAATACAAGATAGCAAAATAGAATATGGAATGAGTTTTGTTATTTTACCATCAAGTAAAACCTTTATATTGTTCAAAAGGAAGTCAGTGAATTAAAAATATTTAGAACTAGAAATATTTAGAAATGCTGGTTGAATAGGCTTGTTAGCTCACTTAAAATTCCAGTATAGAGCAAGGCAAAATTAATTCACATCCTTTGTGGAATTATGTGAGAGAAGAGAAAAATAAATATGAGAGAAGATCTTATTCCATTCTTACTGTGAAGAAAATTTACATCAACCATATCCCTTCTACTGCTTCAAAAGACACTGGAACAAGCACCTGCTTGCAAGTGTAAGGTCCTGAGTTCAATTTCTGGTACAAAAAAAAAAAGGAAAAGAAATTAAAGTACCTTAAGACTGGAAAAATATTCAAATTCTAAGACACTGCTTACTAGTGAAATTATTCCTGTGCATCACAAGGTTACTTGTTTATATGTGGTATGTGTTTATATACAATCTTATCTCTTTGTACATGACCACTAGTATGTCTATCATGAAGTTGAAAGCTTGCTTGCTCATTCAAAGAATGACAAAATTCTAAAAAAAAAAAAAAAGGACCTGAGACAATGGGACCAAACTGTGCTCTCCAATCAATGTTTTCTAAAATTTAGATTAGTAGAAAACAGTAACAAAGTAACAGCTTACTTTTCGTTATAAGATCTTGTAACAGGGCTGGGCATATAGCTCAGTGGCACTGCTCCTGCCTGGCAAGCATAAGGTTGTGAGTTCAAGCCCTGTTACCAAAAATAAATAAGTAATGATCTTGTAACAAATTTACAGAGGCAGACCATAAGCACCGTAGAGATTGGGTATTCTGTGTCAGATAGCCGGCACCCTCAAATGGCAGCAGACTTTGTTTTCTACCTGAGGCCCTAATTTAACTGTCAAAAAGATTGTGAACACATATGTGGCTCAAGATTCAGTTACAGCAAAGTATCATCAGGGACTAGATTTTAGAAAGTATTCCAAGAGTAGGGAAGAGCTCACTTCCTCGTCATATCCAAAAATTTACATGGAAAGTAGATGCAGATTGGATTGCGGAAGCCTGACACCTCATTACGATGCAGATGAGGACAAGGGTGAACAGTGAGTGGTAAAATAATGACCTAGCTGTTGGAATTCTGTTGACAACTTGTTGGCATCTCATCTGGAAGCTCAAAGTACTGGTGGTTGTTAAAACTTGGGGCCCAGCAATCATCTGTGGATAATCTTAGATGTGAAATAAAATGTGTGAGTAGATTGCTTCTCATTTACTCATCTGACAGGAAAGAAATGGCAAAAGTGTAGTCACATATGGTTGATGGTTACTGCTTTGATTCTGCCTCCTGTGAAAACATATGCGACTGATTGACACCACAGAGCATACACAGGCGTGACCCAGAGCAAGAGTGGAACTGTTCACATGTAAATAACATTACACATTATCAACAACAGGAACGGGACTGTGGCTCCCTTAGCCAGCCTGAAGAACACAGATTTCTGATTTACTCCATAGCAGAGTTCAAGAGTGATCCAAAGCAAACCCATCAATCCAATCTTTGGCAAGTGATACCAGAGACTAGAAAAAATAGTCAACCAAACTCTGAAAGTAAAATCGTCTTCAAACATGTTAAAATTATACTAGATAAAATAAGCATTTTACAGATTTTTGTATCTCTATATTTTATTAGCAGTATCGTCATGTATTACAACTAGAATATATATAAGTAATATATAGATATCATGTATGTAGGCTTACAGAAAATGAACCAATCTCAGATATTAGTAATATTTGGTAGCATGTGAAGGAATCCAACCACCACCACCCACAGACCACTCTGAATCCCTTCTCCTTGCTTTACTTTTACACCTACTGCAGCTGTGTCATCATAGACTGATGAGGACCAGTGGATACAGCTGCACTCTACAGTTCCCAGTCATTGTTCAGCCCTGCTCCTGACAAACAATGTGCAGCTCCTCATGTCCTCCAACCCCGACCTGAGTGACAGCCACAACTCCTCTATAACAAACTGTCCCTCTTAAAAGTCTCAGCGTGACTTTTTCTTTCTATAGTCCTCCTTTTTTATGCTCATGACCCTATAAAGACCTTATTCCCTGTACAAGAGTAATTGGTCATGTCTCTAGTGCTAGAGTGGTCCCTCTTAGATCTGTCAAACTCGTGCTAAATGAGTCCTGTTGAGCTTGAATTGCTTATTCTTTTCCTTTGTGACCTGACAGCAACAAAAATTAAAAATTAGTTTTCACTGTGGTTTAAATTTTGAGGATGCTTTAAAATTATCTCAGTACTGGGGATTTAGCTCAGCAGCATAAGTGCCTGCCTCGCAAATGTGAGGTCGTGAGTTCAATCCCCGGTACCAAAAAATAAAAAAATAAAAAAAAATAAAATTATCCTAATAGTTTTAACTTTTTCTTTAAAAACCCAATTAAGTAATGAAATCAACATATGTCTTTCATATGTTGGTAAACTGATATACTGGGTCAATTAGGAAGACTATGAAAGTCGTTTTACTATTTTGAAACTTATTTCAGTCCGATTTATTTAAACATGACAACCATTCATTTTTGTTTCCTATTTCTAAATTTCATTTGTATTAACATGATCACCATTATTAATAATCTCAGTAAATAATGATGGAATCCTGCAAAATCAGTGATGATATCATCTTTATGTATTCTTTCAGCAAAATATTATTTACCCAAAACAGTCATACAAACCTCAAAGATATAAAAGATGTAAAGTGAAGCTTTTCAGATGAAGCAGACCCCAAAATCTTTCCCCTGGACTTGTAAGCTTGCATGAAATTATGGATTAGAAAACTCTTGTTTTCTTCAAAAGATTGTTACAGTTTCCAGTCCTCTTTCAGTCCTCTTCAGGTAACGTCAGAATCCTCATGACAAACTGGTGCGGGGAGAGTGGAGGAGAGGAGGTGGTCAAATAAGCAAATCAGCAAATCAGCTGACGAAAGAATGCTGTAAACCATCCAACTATTATTTGATCTTTGCATTTAACATGTTGTGAATGATAACAAAAAGTGTTTCCTTTCTGTGTGATTTTGACAAATTCTTAGAATATAGCACAGTATTACTCAGGATAGCCTCATACATCTAATACCACCTTTACAAGATTATCATTGTCACCTAAATAACCTGTAAATGTGTTCGTCTCAGAATACGCTAAGAATGACATTCATAAATAAATACCTGCTATTATGCAGTGACAAATAGTTTTAATGGGGAGGCTATGCCAACTAAAACAATATGAGGAATATAAGAATCTGACACTGTTTTCTTCATAAACCTTTTCTTCACAGAAAATATTGATATCTGGTAAAATTCCATAAAGTCACATTGTTCTAATAATTTGATGAAAAAGAAACAGAATAATTATTATTGATATTGCTCTGAATGCTTATTCTTTGTATGGGGAAAGGTAATATTTAGAAAATTTTTTCCCACCACCTCTGAGTCAGGTGAAAGAAGCATTTGTGGAGAAGAATACAGGAGTCCACGTATAGCACCGAATGAAAACAGCAACTCAGGTCTCAGGTCTTTGAGAACAGATCAGAGTTTGAAGCATTTTTCACCTAAATGAGTCTTCCAAAAATATCTCAGGGGTAGTATGTAATGGTATTAATATAACCAATGCAGAAACGTGTCCTGTGTTAAGAAATATAATGTTATTGGCTCTTACTGTCTGCCCAAGCTCAGTTGTACATGGTGTAGGCTGAATTTCTTATAATCCACAGGGAGTTTGGTTAGTAGTTAGGAAGTAACTAGCCTAAGACAATTTGATTTCTCGGCACCCATCAGTTGAATACTGTATTTTGCGGTTTCTTACTCTTGCATTTTTTGTGATACTTAGGATATTTAACAAATGGTCCTCCTTAACTGCATCATAATCTCTCACATTTTATCAAGTTGCCTCTAATGTATCCTCCTTGTCCTGTCTTGTCTTTATTGTTATTCGCAGTTCCTGCTTGAAATGCAATAGCGCAGTAACTGTCCTCTCTCCCTGAATCTTCGATCATGCCACATAATCATGCAAATATTGTGGAATCAGAAAATGAGCAATGGTAATAAATGTGAGCTTCATTCTAATGAATGTTGATTAGCATTAGTTTTTACGGGTGTCACTGTCAATCATGATATGTCAAATTGACTGGAATAAGAAACACCCAGGTGATTAGTGAATCACACTTCTAAATGTATCTGGGTGCATTGTAGATGCAAGAATTTAGGTGCTGTGTATAATCTGTGACCTCTTCCACTCTGACACTCATCCCTGATTTGCTTCCCGACTGACACAAACTTAACAGTCTTGCTCAACCATACCCTTCTGCACTGATGTTTCTCTCTTGGAGCCACCTGAGCATGAATGGAATTCCCTTAAAACATGAGTCACATTAAATATCTCCTCCTTTACATTGTGGGTGCTGGGTATTATGTCTCAGTGAGGGAAAGCTGGGGAATACAACAGGTGTTAATTATACCTCCTTAAATCAGTGAAGTAAATATTTGTGTAACTCTTGGCAAGCCAAACCAAGGTTGGTAGATTTGAACAGATAAGCAGATCTGGAGAACTCAATATCTGGCTTTGCTGACCTTGTTGGAAAAAAACTTGCTTACTTCATGCTTTGGACAACATGTTAGCGATTTCTTCTTTATTTCTGTCAGAGGTAGCTGACATGTTTTCAAGAGCTAGCATCTTTTCTTGGAGACTGTTAATGTCATATTTTGTTTGGTCAAAAGATACACATGGTGAGTTTTATTAAAAAGTAATCTATAAAAGTACGTATAAAATCACGCAAACTTTAATGCTGACACTAATGTGAATCACCATCAGTATGAGGTTGTTCAGAAATATATGTCTATACCTTATCATGTGTCATAGTCTTCACAATGTAAGTCTCGTAAAACAAAGATTTTGGCCCCATATACAGTCATCAGAAATGCACAAGTGAGTTAATTCTGTTTATGTTGCTTGGAGATAGAAGAACAGCATTTTTAGCTATGACAGAGATTGCAAAGTGATTGATTAATGTGTTCATATACATAAAATGAGTCATTTTATTTTGGGCTTTTTTGTCAATTATTTTTCACCATGTAAAAATATTTTAAAACTTAGTGGTGTGATGTGACAACATGTTATTTGCTTTCACTTCTATGATAAGCCATTTGGGCTCAGCTCAGTTGAGATGGCTTCATTGTGCCACATGTATTGCTGCTGGGTTTGCTGTGACATGTGATTCACTTGCAACCAACTATAGAAATAGCATTTTTTAATTATTAACTGGTCTTGGGAGGGTGCAAGGGGTAAGAATTAAATGAGCATATCTCCTTCAGCATCAAGCACACTCAGTCTCTTGGGATTTTCTTACTGTTCCCATGAGCATTAAGTCAAGATCATCCCAATGCAGAAATACCATTCAGTCCCCTTCTTATGCCATGCTTGGTGATGCCTTACCGACCAAAGCAAGTCAGATGGTCAAGACTACAGTCACAAAGTGAAACAAACAAATGTCAATTCTTAATGGAAGAAACTGCAAGTTATATTGGGAAAAATATTTGAACATAAATATGGAAAGTGACTATTTTTGCAATAACTCACGATGCACATTTTAGGTCATGAACTATAGTGAAAGGTCAGACTGCATGGATTTGTATCTTTGTGCTACCACATAGCATTTGACCTTAAACAAGTTTGTAAAACTTTGTGTTAAAATACCCTAAATTAAAAAAAAAATGCTTTCATAATATCTCCCTATAAGGAAACCTTAATGATTAAACTAATTTGCTTATAATTATTTACAGAATGATTGACACATAACAAAAATTTAATAAATATTAGATATTGTTATCTTCACAATAAAAACAACTAATTTGTGATTAGTTAGAGATGGAGATACAAATTCTTGCCTATACAGTCAATTCCTTTCTATATGCACATATCACTTGCTCTTAATTGGAGTTTTTTGTTTTGTCCCATCACTTTTTCATTTTTATACTGTTTTATTAACTATTATTTATTAACTCCACTGACTGTTAAAAATGAAGTTAACATATAGAACTCCTATGTGTAAGGACTCAGTTCCTCTATTTGCTCTGTTTGGCCTTTGGGTATGCCTAACTCAGCTTCTTCAGCTGCTTTTCTCTGTCTGGAGCACTTTTGCCCCATTCTTCCCAGTTGGTGCCACCTCATTATTCAGCATTTCTCTGAGTACCGTGGCTTAAACAATCCCTCCTCATGAGCTAATTATCTCACTCTCGCATGACTAGTTTTATATACTACATTGCGTGTCCAACTCTATAATGTTTGTTGTCATCTTTTTCCACTTGGCTATAAACCCCATTAACTCGTGAGTCATCAATGTAGACATTCCTACAACTACAAGAATGCATTGCACACTGTAGAGTTCAGAGCATATTTAATAAACTTACTTAAAAACATACTTTATTTCTATGTTCCCTCCAGTGCTTTTCACCTGATTATATACACCAATTGAGTTCTTAATAAATGTGTTTAATAAAAGCAAGTTAAGATTATCCAGTTTGGTTGTGACCTATGGAGGTCATTAGTTATATTAGGGTTTTTTAATATTTCAAAAACCAGAAGGTAAAATATCAAACTGAAACTGATGTTTAAAGAACCAAGGAAACTTGTATAGTGTAGAACAAAAGTAATGGATATGCTTGAAAGCAGTAATTCAGTTAGATCTCTATTATCTGTGTTAATGAAGAGGAGCAATGAAGCAGATGATCCATAACAACAGATAATGAAAAACTATTTGCATTCAGCTGCATTGTGTAGGCTCCCTAACTTGTAAACAGGTTATATTCCAAAGGTCACTTATAAATAGGTTATTGTGCACCCAGAATAAATTTCTGAGGAAATGATATATTTGATTTATAGTTTCTAACAGTATTTAGAAACTAAAAAGTGGTTACAACAACCATTGCATATGTGATTTTAACAGAAAAATAGCTTTCTAGCATCTAAATAAGTAAGTCCAGAAGTTGACTTCACTAGCCAAATGCCTACTTTATAATCAAAAGAAGCAAACACTTCTCTACTACATTTAGTCTCTAAAAAGTTTCTCTGGGAGCTACACTATGGAGACAAGAGGGAGGGCACATCCTGGGATGGTGTGCTGGAGCTACTCGACAAATGTTTACAAACAGTAGAAAGTCCTTACCCCTGGGCATGGTAATTCCCGTACATGGGAGGCTGAGACAGGAGGACCTCTGTGAGTTTCAGGCCAGCCTGGGCTACAAAATGAGTGTGGAAAAAAAATCCTCACCAAAGTTTCTCTTGAAGCTTTGTGGAGACTCCTTTGGAAGAGGAGCCTATTGGACATAGGTCAGATATCCAACAAGAGGAGAGAGATATTCATGGCTTCCAGCTTAATATTGCTTAGTGCATCAAATTTCAGACTAATCTTAGTAACTGTAGCACTAAGTATCTAAGATAACCAAGTTGGAATTCCATGAAGGGAGGATGCATAATATGAAGGTTAAATAGAAAGAGCATATTAAGTTTTGTTAAACAAATAAATGATGATGACAGACAATATTTAAGCAAAACAGTAATGATAGAATACATCTAATAATGTATGCACTATGATATTCTATAAAGTGAAATACAACTAAAATAACTATATTTTCAAATCTTTATGTGCAATAAAATTTTATAAAACAGATCAAAGAAATGATGGATTTGGACATCAGAGTGTCAGTTATCATAGTTTGGAGAAAGACTGAAGTCCATCTTCTGTGGTACATGGTTATTATGAAAGATCTAGTTTAGCACTGAATCAGTCTACTTGGTAACAGTAATGGTGTATTAGAACTGGGTAACACCAAATTATTCCATTAAAGTGCTTACCTTTTAGACTGTCTATTCTGTTTGTTATGTCCCCTAGTTGTTCACTATAAACTAAATTTCTAAGTGCCATTATTCTGTTTTATTTTATTCTATATTTTATTTTATTTTACTTCTGACTTGTTAGTGATGTTCCACACATGGATATTGCATTTGAAATGCAATGGCCAAGACTAGTGTCACTGTCTAGGTGATATTTTATTTAGGTAAAATCTGAAAGAGGTTAGAGAATTAGTCATCAAAATAGCCACATTCTAGAAAATGGGGATAGACACTGTAAATATCTCAGTGTGGATCTTTTCTTTATTTTTAAGACAAAGCAAGGCAAAGAAGGAAGCTATTATTAATTTGAGGAATAGTCATGGGTTGGAACAGAGAAGTAATTGAAAAGTAGTTAAATTTTGCACAAAGTACAGAACAAATCAAGACAGTGTCAAGATTCTTGGCCTCAGAAATTTGAAGAATGGAGTTGCTCTCTGCTGAGATGAGAAAAACTGAGACAGATTTTGCAGGAAGAAAATCAGAAGTTTTACTTGGAAATACTAAATATAAGACTTTTATCAGTTATTAAATTAACATTTAAAATAAAATCTTGATATAACATATTTAAAATTTCCAATAGGTAAACATCTGTTAAGGTTCTTTTTTTGTACCATATAAGTACATATTGATGCAACAGTGCAATTTTTTAATATCATTCATTCCCCTTTAGTGCATGCCCACATTTTTTCCACATTTCTTTTACCAATAATATTGTTCTATGACTTGTTTATATATATTTTTAAGGCTTTGAGTTTTTTCCAAGACATTTTTCCACATTGAGGGTGAATTTAAACCTTTAGTATTTTAATAGGTCCTAATAAACAGGCTTTGGGAGTCATTTATAACAGTGATGCTAGTGTAGGTAGAGGAAGGTGCCCATGGAGTAAGTGGCTGTGCCCCACCTGGGCTCGAACTGCTGAGCTGGCCCGTGCCCCTCTGACCCCGCAACTGCCACTGGAGCAGTGCAGAGGAAGGCGCCGCACCAAGGAGACCACTGGGCTGCACCCTGGCTCACACTGCTGGACATGCCTGCACACTGCTGCCTTCCCCCACTGCCACAGCATAGAGGAAGATGCTGTGCAGAATAATTGAACTGCGGTGGATTGGCAGTGCTGGTTCGACAGGAGATTCGGTGGTCCCTCGCCCAGACAGAACACCCTGGTTGGTACTGGTCACTATGTACCCAACAATCGGGTGGACATCAATCACAGAGTAGGACCCTAGGAGGTACACTGCCAACAGCTGTGACTATTGGGACTAAATAACCAGATGTTGGCTCAGAAGGTGAAAATGACAAAACCAAAAACCAAAATGCAGTCTCAAACATCTAGTCCATCAGGTGTAAGCACAGACAAAAGAGAAATGGAGGACTTTAAGTCATACAATGGCAATCTCTGAAAAGATAGCACATGAAATAAAGAAACAAATCTGTGAGGCTTTAGAGGAAATCAAATTTAGAAGTAATGGCTAATGTAAAGACAGAAGTAACAACCTTAGTAAAGGATTTGCTCAACATAACCATGGAAGAAATAGATAAAAAAAAAAATACAGGAGCATGGGAAATTGATTGAAACCTTAAATGAACAAGGTAGAAAACAAGCAGAATCCATGAAACAGTTTCAAAGAAATATCCATGAAGCAAAAAATTCTGTTGAAAGCTGGCAAAACAATTTAAATGAAGCTGAGGCTATAATTTCAGACCTTGAGGATAGGATCACAGTTAGAGACCAGGAAAAGATAGAACTTATAAAAACAACAAAGCAGAGTGAAATGACAATCCAACAGCTTCAAGATGACATCAAGAGAAACAATGTAAGGCTAATAGGCATCAGTGAGAAGGCAGGAGACACGGCAAAGGACATAGCTAAGCTATTCACAGAAGTAATAAGGGAAAATTTCCCAAACATGGGGGAAAAAATCTGACATACAAATTAGTGAGGCATATATAATGCCAAAGAGTCATAACCAACATAAATCTACACCCAGACATATAATAATTAAGGTTCCAGACATACAAGATAAAAACAGAATACTAAGAGCTGTTTGAGAAAAGATACAAATCACCTATCAAAGAAAGCCTGTTAGAATCACAGCAGAGGCAGACTTCTCAGCACAAGCCTTCAGGTTAACATGAGCTTGGAGTGAAGTATTTCAAGCCCTAAAAGAAAACAACTTTCAACCCAGACTGATGTACCCAGCAAAACTGTCTTTCAAATTTAATGGAGAAACAAGATACTTCCATGACAAAGAACAACTGAGGAAATTCAACTCTATGAAAACAACCCTACAAGGAGTATTGAAAGATATACTAGAAAGAGATAAAAATGACCACAATCTCCACAGCAACAACAGAAAGAAATCACCAGGCTGGACAAGAAATTAAATAAGGGAGGAAAGTGAGAAACCAACCACAGGAACATAATAAAGCAAAGTCAAGTCAATACATATCAGTAATAACCTTAAATGTAAATGGGCTTAATTCACCTGTCAACAGAAGCAGGTTGACAGAATGGATCAAGAAACAGGACCCCACAATATTCTGTATCCAAGAAACACATCTGACTCAAAAAAACCTCATAGACTAAAAGTTAAAGGATGAAAAACAGTATCCCATGCAACAGGAACACAGAAAAAAGCAGGGGGAGCTTTTCTGTTTGCAGACAAAGTGATCTTTAAACCAAAAAGGATTCAAAGAGATAAAGAAGGCCACTACATACTTGTAAGTGGAAAACTACAAGAGGAAGAATTAACAATTATAAATATATATGCAGCAAATACAGAGCACCCAACTATGTAAGACAAATACTAATGGTCATGAAAAACCAAGTACAAGAACACAATTATAATAGGTGACCTTAACCCCCACTGTCACAAAGAGATAGATCAACTAGACAAAAAGTCAACAAAGAAATAATAGAACTGAATCACACCTGTGAACGAATGGGCTTAGTGGATGTTTACAGAGTGTTCCACCCAACCACATCAGAACATACATTCTTCTCAGCTGCACAGGGGACATTCTTTAAAATAGACCATATATTAACTCATAAAGCATTCTTAAGTAAATGCAAAAGGAGTGAAATTGTCCCATGTATAATATCTGATCCTGGTGCACTAAAATTGGAAATCAGTGGCAAAAACCCCTGCAAAACCTGCATAAGTACATGGAAATTAAATAACAACCTTCTGAACAACCAGTGGGTTACAATGAAATTAAAGAAGAAATAAAACAATACCTAAAGTATAATGAAAATGCAGACACATCATATGTAACCTATAGGATGCAATGAAAGCAGTCTTAAGAGGAAAATATATAGCAATAAATAGTCACATCAAGAAAATGGAATGAGCACAAATAAATAATCTAATGCTACATCTCAAGCACCTAGAAAAAGAAGAGCAAGTCAATCCCAAAGCTCATAGAAGACAGGAAATTGTAAAGATTAGAGCAGAAATTAATGCAATTGATACCAAAAAAATACAAAGAATTAATGAATCAAAAAGCTGGTTTTCTGAGGGGATTAACAAAACTGATAAACCCCTAGCCAACCTTATCAAGAAAAAGAAAGAAAAAACCCAAATCCATGCAATAAGGACTGAAAAGAGGGAAATTACTAGAGATCTGGTGGAAATTCAAAAGATCACGAACAGCTACTTTGAAAATCTCTACTCACATAGGGTGTAAAACCCAGAGGAAATAGACAGATATCAAGAAACATATAAACTACCAAAGCACAATCAAGAAGATATAACAATTTTGAATAATCCAGTATCAGGTACTGAAATAAAAATGTTATTAAAAACTTACCAATAGAGAAAAGCCCAGGTCCTAATGGATTCACAGCTGAATTCTATAAGAAATTTAAAGATTTAATGCCAGCACTCCTTAACCTCTTCAATGAAAGTGAAACAAAAGTAGTTCTGCCTAAATCATTCTTGGAGGTAAGTATTATCCTGATACCAAAACCAGAGAAAGACCCAACCAAAAAGGAAAACTATAGAACAATTTCACTAATGAACATTGATGCAAAGATTCTCAATAAGATACTGGCAAATAGAATGCAGCAAATCATCAAGAAGATTATACACCATGACCAAGTGGGATTTATTCCGGGAATGCAGGATGGTTTAACATATGCAAATCAATAAATGTAATACCCCACATCAACAGAGCCAAAAATCACATGATCTTCTCAATAAATGCAGATAAAGCTTTTGATAAAGTCCAACACTCATTCGTGATAAAAACCCTACAGAAACTCAGAATAGATGGTATATACGTCAATCTCAAAAAAGGCCATTTATGGCAATACACCAGCCAACATCACACTAAATGGACCAAAACGGAAAGCCTTCACTCTAAAATCAGGAACAAGACAAGGATGTCCACTAACACCACTCCTATTTGATATACTTCTAGAAATATTAGCCAAGCAATCAGACAAGAGAGTTAAATAAAAGGAAAAAAACAGGAAAAGAATAAGTTAAATTATCATTATTTGAAGATGACGTGATCCTCTACATAGAAGATCCCGAAAGCTCCATTAAAAGACTACTAGAGGTAATAAACAAATTCAGCAGTGTAGCTGGATACAAAGTCAACACTCAAAAATCAATAGCATTGCTGTACACAAACAAACAACTCATTGAGAGAGAAATTATGGAAATATCACCTTTTACAATAGCACATAAAATAATGAAATACTTGGGAATCATCCTAACAAAGAATGTAAAAGATCTATATGCTGATAATTATATAACCCTAAAAAAGGAGATCAAAGAGGATAATAGAAAATGGAAGGCTATCCCCTGCTCTTGGTTAGGAAGAACCAACATTGTAAAAATGGCCTTACTCCCAAAACTGTCACACAGATTCAATGCAATCCCAATCAAAATACCATCAACATACTTTACAGATCTAGCCAAAACACTCCTAAAATTCATCTGGAAACAGAAGAAACCTAGAATAGCAAGGGAAATTCTGAGCAACAAAGGCAAGACAGGAGGAAATGTAATCCCTGATTTGAAACTGTACTACAAAACCACAGTAATAAGATCAGCATAGTACTGGCAAAGAAATAGACCTGAGGAGCAATGGAATAGATTAGAAGATGAAAACACTACCACAAAGACACTGAGCCACCTGATATTTGATAAAGGGTCTAAACGTG
Source organism: Dolichotis patagonum (assembly GCA_004027295.1). Classification (NCBI taxonomy): domain Eukaryota; kingdom Metazoa; phylum Chordata; class Mammalia; order Rodentia; family Caviidae; genus Dolichotis; species Dolichotis patagonum. The sequence goes on along the minus strand of PVJX010013601.1, from coordinate 4,081 downwards.
TTCACTGGAAAAAAAGATAGCCTCTTTAATAAATGGTGTTGCAAAAATTGGCTTTCCACGTGTTGAAGACTGAAAAATAGACCCATGCCTATCACTGTACACTAAAGTCAAAATGGATCAAGGATCTAAATATTAAAAGAGAAACACTAAATCTACTGGAAGATAAAATAGGTAAAAACATTGGAAACATAGGGATAGGGAGAGAATAAAATGCAAACCACATGGAAAGTACTTCAAAGGCTCAACAACTGGAATCTCATATTACTAAATAGCTTTTGCACTTCAAAAGAAATCACCAACAAAGTGAAAAGAAAACCCACAGAATGGGAAAGAATCTTAGCCAACAATCCCTCAGACAAAAGACATATCCAAAACATATAAAGAACTGAAAAACGTGAAGTCTCCCAAATTCAAAGACCCTCTCCAAAAATGGGCATTAGAGATGGCACACAGTTCTCAGTTGAAGATATACAAATGGCAAATAAATACATGAAGAAATGCTCACCATCACTGGTCATTTGAAAAATGCAAATTAGAACAGCATTGAGATTTCATCTCACCCTGGGAAGAATGGCTGCCATCAGGAAAACAACTGATAGCAAATGTTGGCAAGGATGCAGGGAAAAAGGAACTCTTACACTGTTGGTGGGAGGTCAGACTGGTGCAACCACTGTGGAAATCAGTATGGAGATTCCTCAAAAAACTAGAATTGGAAATTCTATTCAATCCAGCTATTACCCCCTTGGGTATTTTCCCAGAAAAATTGAAAACGTCAGGTCACAGAGATATATGCACACCTGTTCATAGCAGCACAATTTGTGATAGCTAAATCTTGGAAATAACCAAAATTCCCATCAACTGCAGAGTGGGTGAAAAAAAATTGCTATTTTTATATAATGGAATACTATTCAACCATAAAAATGATGATCTTGTGGCCTGTATAGGTAAATGGAGCCAACTTGAAAATATCCTCATTAGCAAAATAAACAGGACTCACATGAACAAATTTCACATTATCTTCTCTAGTGTAAAAAATAACAAAAACTGACCCAAAGGGGTCCAAAGAGTACGATAGATAATGTGAAAGTGAAAGTGATGGAAAGTGCTCTAAAGAGTATAATGAAATGTATAGTGTGTAAGATATTTGACCATGTTACTGAATTTCTGTTGGAACACTGAACAGAAGGATTTCTGCTGTCAATGTTTGAGTGCCTAGCTACTATTTATCCTTTGATTTTGTAACTTTGGCAACTATTTTTTGAGAAGACAAAGAGTAATGTATCACCTAGTGATTCTACGATGAGAATATTTTTTCCTTTGAATTCCTTGAATTAGGTATTGTTCTACCCTTTTCTGCTTTTTCTATTTTCTTTAATTTTCTTTTATTTCTTTGGAAAAAAAGAAAAGAAAAATATGCAATATAACAACCATTGTTAAATGTCTTTCATTCTGTTGTGAAAACCTAAAAAAAAAAAGTGATACTAGTGTATTAATGCTAATACCCAGTGTTCATTGTAGGAATTATAGGAAAAGTCTCACAATCTCTCATATGCAATATGGAAAAGTAAGAAAATTACTGGCCCTTGGATTTAATGCAAATCCAAGGGCCTCAGAACCGGGGACCATGGAAGTTGATGGAGTCATGTGGCTTAAAGTAGAGACAATTAATGTTGTCTATGATGAAAAGCAAGAAAATTAATGTTCCTCTTCAGAGAAAGAAAATTTACTCTTCCACATTCTTGCTCTATTTGGGGAGTTCCCAGGAGATTGAATGATGTCTACCACATTGGTGGGGCAATCTTTTTTTTTTTTTTTTGTAAATTGTGCTCTAATTTGTACCATCACATACAATGCTGTGAGAATACAGGTATAAACATTTTTGTGCATCTACTCAGTCTAGTGATTCAAGTCTTAGTGAGTTCTTTAACATTTTCTGAGACATACTCAGAAATTGTATTGTTTTAACTAGCATAGCATCCCTTATAAGTTCACAAAAAATTAACTAGAGATGATAAACAAATTTTAAAGGGATTAATATGGGATTTGAAATACATTGATAGGTGTACTTGTCATCTCAATCTTCAAGTACTGCTACCATAAGATACATAGTAGAATTTATTATGACAGGATGGGCATAGAATAAAGTTGACTGTCCATACCATAATTTATTTATTTAATTTCTCAAAAAGTGGATCTCATATTTATTTTTTTATTTCATTGTATATTTTATTTACTCGAAATCAATGAGTTTAAAACAGCTGAGTTGCCACTTTTATCATGTAGCAGAAATTTATAGAAGAGTAGAATGAAATGTTAAAGAAAAGAATGAAAAGATAAAACTGGAAAAGTTTTACCCCATAATTTATCACAAATTTAAGATAATTTTAATAATAGTACAGCATAGAGATTTAGAATCAAGAGACGACTATTTTATGTTCATTACCTGTGTGCAAGGACATCACTTCTCAGCAACCATCTCTTAAAGTTTTTTTCTTTTTTTTTTTAACAGCAGGCAAGTGAGACATAGTGTTACACACTTTTAACCCCATCAAGGAGTGTATCTGGGGCAGAAAGATCACCAATTTTGAGCCCATCTTGGACAATTTTGAAAATTAGCAAGACCTCAAATAAAATATAAAAAATGCTGAGAATGTAGATCAGTTTGAAGGTCCAGGATTCAACCTGTAGTGTTGCTAATGAGACAGATGATAGATGATGAGATAGATAGGTACATAGATACATAGATGATGGGTAGATAGAGAAAGATATGTTAAATCTAGTTAAAATACACTGCACAGTTGAATAAAGTCAAAACTGGCTAGAGGATAGACTTAAAGCAGGGAAGCTAATGTCAACTGTGGAGCTGTAGACCGCTGAAGCTAGTGGAGAGCACTGTGAAAGCACATGGACAGAAGACAGAGGCCCTAATGTGTTGCCTTATGATGGAGATATCCTCCATTAGAACAGCCTACCTGGAGTCAGTCGTAGTTGAAACTGGTCATGCTAAACTAAGGCTCTGGCAGGAGAAAATTGCTAAAATTTAATTGGGCTATGGGTGTTGGCCACCTAGATACTTTGAACATTAATTTGGTTTATACATGAGTCTGAGTCCAGGGTTTGGTGAGGGTGACTCTCAGTAGCTGCAAGAGGCTGTGCGTTATCTCATAGGTATAGTTTTCTGTTGGTGCTAGTTAGTATCTCACACTCAGGACACTCAAGCCTAGTCTTAATACTGTTACTAAAAGTCATTCAGAAGTGAGGCTATGAGGAAGAACCTAATGGAGTTCTTAGAAAGAGACCTGGGACTGATTATAACATAGTTCTCTACTGTTGGAACAATTCCATTTGAAATATCTACCTGCTAGTGTCAGACTTTGCCATATTTGTAGAATTATGTTACCTCTTTTCAAATGTTTAAGTTACATAATTCTACTAGATTTTCAAAATGTCTTATGCACTTTCACCTCTTCCAGCATTCTTCTCTACATAGTTTCATGATGTTTATTTTCTTGATATCATTTGGGCTGTCCCCTTCTTTTTCATTTATCCCTATTAATCTTATGCTATTTTTCTCTGCATCATCTTGCAGGTGTTGAATTGTTATTTCCTGATTCTTTGTTATTTTTAAAAGATCTTGTCTTTCCTGCTCACTGGCTGCAATCTTATCTTCAAGGTCTGAAATTCTATCTTCACTTTCATTGAGGTGGTTTTTACAGCTTTCAATAGAATTTTTGATTTCCTGTATATCTCTTTAAATCTGCTTTATGCATTCTGTTTGTTTCTTATATTGTTCAGGGATTCTATCTGTTTGCTTTGTTCCTCTAATTTTTTAGTTGTGTTTTCACTAGATGCATTCACTATTTCTTTCACTATTTTTATCAATTCTTCTTTTACCTGGGCAAGTATTTCTGATTTGAATTTCTCCATAGCTTTCCCTATTTGCATATTTATTTCATTTGATATCATTTCAGACATTTCAGGTGTATGGCTTCTTTTTTCTTCTAGGTACACAGCTTCTAAGCTTTCTTGGGGAGGGCTAGGGCTTTGAGCCTGCCTTTTGGTCTTTCCTTTTGTCATTTTT
>PVJX010013600.1:0-47105 GCA_004027295.1 Dolichotis patagonum | reverse complement strand
AGAGAAGAAGAAGAAGAAGAAGAGCAGAAGAAAAGAAGAAGAAAAGAAGAAGAAGAAGAAGAAGAAGAAAAGGAGAAGAAGAGAAGAAGAAAAGAAGAAGAAGAAAGAAGAAGAAGAATAGAAGAAGAAGAAGAAGAGGAAGAGGAGAAGAAGAAGAAGAAAAGAAGAAGAAGAAAAGAAGAGAAGAAGAAGAAAAGAAGTGAAGAAGAAGAAAAGAAGAGAAGAAGAAGAAAAGAAGAGAAGAAGAAGAGAAGAAGAAGAAAAGAAGAGAAGAAGAAGAAGAAGAAAAGAAGAAGAAAAGAAGAAGAGAAAGAAGAAGAAGAAGAAGAAGAAGAAGAAGAAGAAAAAGTAAGAAAGAAAGAAAGAACAAAAGAAAGAAAGAAAGAAAGAAAGAAAGAAAGAAAGAAAGAAAGAAAGAAAGGTAACTGAAATTTATGCCTTAAAATGTAATTCAGTGGCAACCTTAGCATCTACTGCTTCATTATTCTTCTAGCCTTATAGCCTGTGTCACTTGATAAGAAACCTCACCCTGGCTGTCCTTATCCAAGTATGAAAAAACACTTTAAAGAATTTGGAAACAGATAAGAATGCTGAGCCTATTTTTAAAAAATTACTTCAAGCCCCAAAATGAAAAATTATAGCATTGGTACTGATAGGAAATGAATAATGAGATTAAAGGAGAAAAATTAACTTTCATAGATCAAATTCTAATTACATATTAGCTCCATGAAGTAATATATTATTTTATAATTTTCCAAGTCACCCTTTTGACCCATATTAACATTTTTAAATAAATGCCTTCTGTATTTCATAAGAATCACATCTTTGGAATTACAGACACTATTTTTCCAAAAAGCATCAAAGGAACACTGCTATGTTTTGAGTCTGGATGTCTGCAAAGCCTCATGTAGTCAGGGAGGTGGGCTTCTAGTTTGTGAATGACTAAGGATCCAGTGATGGGATTATGAATATGAGTGCTTCACCCAAGTGAGTATGGCCTGCACACAATATAAGGCACAGAGTCTTCTATCCAGGCTGTTTTGCTCTTATTGCTTGGTGTTGTTTTCTGCTGCCATGAATTGTCACCCTCTTCTGTGTGCCACTCTGCCTTGCAGCCAGCTGATTATGAACTATAACCTCCACAAACTGTGAGCTAAATAACCATTCCTTCTTTCACATTAGGTGTTCAGTATTTTTTCCCAGCAATGAGAGAAAGGCAACCAAGACAGAACTTGGTATCAGAAGAGTGGAGTCATTGCTGTGACTGTACCTGACAATGTGGTTCAAGAACCTTTGGGAATGGCTTGTGGGAAAAGTTTGGGAAAGTTCAGAAATGTTGCCTAAAAGCATAGAGCTGGGACACCTTAGATAGTTCTGGGTGAGATTCTGGTCAGAGCTCATAAAGTTGATAGAAATCCTGCCAGTAAAGACCAAGCTCCAGAGGTTTCTGCTGGGAAGAAGGACTACACTGATTGCTGGACTCCAGATAATATAGCTTATGACTTGGAAAAAAGTTTGTCTGCATTTGGTTCATGTCCAGAGATTTTGCCTGAGACTGATATTAAGGGCAGTGGACTAATTAACCTGGCAGAAGAGATTTCAAGTCAGTTAAATGTTGACACAATTGCATGGCTATTGTTAGGAGCTTTTAGCCAGATTTTTGTTATGAATCAAGAGTTGATAAGAGTATATAAGACTTTATAGTAAGCATGAGTCCCCATCTCATAGCTTTGAAGCCTTTCAGTGTTTTCAATCATCAGTTGGAATGGTTTTATTCTGTTTTGTTTGACTATATCATGCATGATGATATGAACAGCTGTTTTGAAGAAAACAAAACATTATGATAGCTATTGCTGATTTAATATCATCCTTCTTAGAAGTCCTACCATACTTCTTTTGTTGTACTACCATTGGTTCTATCTATCACATTGTGTCTTATTGGGATTTGAATATGTGTGATAGTTTAAACAAAAATTTTTTTAATCGAAAATGAGATATTATAGTACCCATTGATCATTTTCTGTTATTCGGTTCAGAAAGTCCTGTAATTCTTTCACTCTATGCATGGCTTTATACTATTGTGTTATGTTTGATATTATTGTATTTGAAACTATGCTCAACTATAGCAGAGTAAGTGATATGGTGTTAGCTACTGTTGATGTCCAGTTGTCTTAATGTAAAGTATTGTGTTGCCTATGTTGTCCTGTTCTGATCTGCTCTGTACTGCCCTCTTTTGTTTTATTCTCTTTAAAATAAAAAAAAAATTTAAAAAAAGAGCAAAGCCAGTAGGATGATTTGAAATATTGTGAGTCTGGCCAAAAAGAAAGCTTCAGTAATGCTGTGGAATGTAAGTTGAGATCACTATTGCTGAGAAGGAATGAAAGAATACATAAGATAGCCTGAAGGCATCATGGAAAGCCATGGACCGCTCCCCTTTGCAGCATAGACTTTGCTTTGAGGAGAAAGCTGCATCATGTTCCAGAAGTCAGTGGTGGACACAAGAAGTTCCAAAATGGCATAGGCCACATAAGCTTCCAGAATGACAGTGACATAGAGCATTTGATCTTCAGAATCAGGTTCAGAGTGCCCAATTATATAGGCACCCAGCCCCTATGGCCAAGAGAGAGGAAAGCCTAGCTACTGCTCCAGCTGGCATTAGACCTCAGCATCATCCACTTGGCCCTGGTTTCAGGCACAGGAAGAATGCAAGAGTTCTAAGGTTGAAAAGGCTCACACTCTGATTTCAGAAGGCCTGAGAGGTTAGGTAGTGTGCCCCTAAAAGGGCAATAAGTGAAGCAGTGAATGTGAAGCCAAAGGTGTAATGGAGAACCCAGAAGTTTATAAAAGCCAGGAATGTGGGTCATCTGTGGAAACCTGCAAGGAGGGAGCATGATTAGCCCCAGACAGAAGCCAGGGGAGCTACAACCATCAGAAGTACCATGGAGGTAGTCACTCAAGCATTGTGTAGCTCAAAATTTGCTGCAGATTGCTTCAGATGTTTCAAACAGAACTATAGGACTTAATGTTTGCTCTGATGGATTTTGGACTTGCTTTGGTGCCAATCCTTTGTATCCCATTTGTACATTTTGGAATAGAAAATTTTATCTTGTGCCATTGAATGTTGGAGGTGTTTAACTATCTTTTCATTTGTATCGGGTCTCATAATTTAGTTTGCCTTAAATCTCAGAGGAGACTTTGGACTTGGACTTTTCAGCAATGCTGAAACTGTTAGGACTCTCGCAAGTCTTCCAAATGGACTAAACATCTTTTGCATAAAGGATGTGCATGAGTCTTTGGGAGGCCAGAGACAGAATATTATGGTTTAAGTCTGGATGTTCCCCCAAAGTGTCATGCATTCATGGAGGTGGACTTCTAGAGTTTGTGAATGATTCATGATCCAATGCTGGTATTATAGGTGTGAGTGCCACACACAATTGAGTGTGGCCTACATACAAAATAAGGGACAGAGAGTCTGCTCTCTGTCCCTTTTGCTTTTGTTGTTTATGCTGTTTTCTACCTCTGTGAACTGTTGCCTTCTGCCATGTGCCACTCTGCCTTGCAGCCAGCTGATTATGAACTGAAACTTCCACAAACTGTGAGTTAAATAAATCCTTCCTTCCTTCATTTTGGGTGCCAGGAATTTTGTCCCAGCAATGAGAAAAACACCAAGGGGAAATAATAGTGCTATGTCACTTTTTCCTCTCTATCATGAACTTTTTTGGCTTCAAAACATATCCACTCTCAAAATTACTAATCTTTAGTGGCCCCTTTCACTTTTGGATTCCTGATGTTCCAAGGAATTTCTCAGATCCACTCTTCTTGCTGATTGTTGTTCAAGCTCCGTGGCTTTCTTCCCATAGACTTTTCTATCCTTGGTCTTCTTTAATGTCAACTTGTTAATAGGAAAGAAGAAATTCTAGAGGTTGTAAAAGCTGTAAATTACAGGTAAAATTTTCAGTTAGTTGTATCCCTTGTTTTCTATAAAAGAAATAATAATTTCCTCTATTTTGTTTCCTAATGTAGAGGGTTGGCCATGATGGTCGGTTTAAACACCAGCTGAGCTGAGTCACTGTGCTGCTGAGCGTGGATGGCCCACCTGAGGACCTTTGCCAGATTCATGAAATAGATCTGCATGAGTCCTTGCTGTGGGGCTCTAGGTTTTCAGCTGAACTCATGCATGTTCCTCATGGGATCCAGGCCCTCAAGTGGATTCTCTAGGTCTTTAGTGTTATAGACAGATCTCCCGCGCTATCTTTGTATTTGACTCTTTGGGTGACCATTACGAATAATACTATAAATAATAGGACCTATATGTAATTGTTCTCCTGCTAACCCCTGACTATGACACCTTATGAACAGAAAAGGAAAAGTTCGGTTATAAACTACAGATGTTTTCTGTTAATTAAATAATATACGCATTTGTTCGCACAGAGACTAAACTACTTATTCACAACAAAAAATAAAGTGGAAATAATACTCTACTATAAACATCTTCCATCTAGAAGAGATCTTCTCTCTTGCTCACTCTCTCTCTCTCTGTCTCTCTCTCTTTCTCTCCCCACCTTTCCTTCCCTTCGCTTCCTTGCTCCTTTCTTTCTCCCTTTCTGTTTTGATCTTTGTCTCTGACTCTGTCTCTCTTATTTTCTCTTTCACTTTATGAAAATATTCATTTAACTTCATTAGGTTTCTTTATAGTACTTAAGTTTTAAGTAGGAGAATTTTGAAAACTCATTTCTTACTCCAATGCTTGTGTGCTTATCAAGTGTCTAATTTCATCATCCAAACTAAGGTTCCATTGGCCAAGACAGAGATAATGTGAGAGGGAAGTATATGAAAATATGAATACCAACAGACATAGGGAAGATTACTATAAAGAGAGTACATCACAGCCATTTAAGAGAAAAAAAATCTATGGGTCTTGGAAGATCTTCATTCATATATATCACAGCATCAATAAAACTAGTAGTTTTAATATAAAGCAAAACTTACAGGCAAAAATTCCATATTTATTTAATTTAGTTCATCATTATTTTCATCTAAGTATTATCATCTTTGTATATTTAAATATTTATCTCATCCCTGCTACATAACTGCACTGTATTTCTACCTTTAGATAATATGTATTTTAACAATGATGTGAATTATTTTTGTATTTTAATTGGAAATTTTGATAAATAGAATTGTTGCATGAAGCTAACTTGCATTGAAAAAGATAAAAGACATAAGCACAGCTTTCTGTTTACTCTAAGAGAACATATAATCAATATATTTCTATTAATTTTCCAAACTTTCTATTCTCCCAACTTAAACATTTTGGGCTTTTATTTCTTACAAAGCTTCATGCACAACTTTTTGCTGAAATTTACGAGTCTATTTTAGAAGAGAAATGATCTATGTGAGTGTTAACTGCTGTTTGCAAATGGCACATTATTTTAAATTAGTGCCACAACTAACAGCAAAATGAAATTTTTTTAAAAAAAAATTAAAAATTTGAGTTACATTTTAAGTGAAGCATAATGGAGGCACTGAGATGCAAAGCAGTTTCATATTTGAATCAAGTGACATTTTCTAAGGCATAAAAATATAATGACAAACTCCATCAAGGAGTTCAAGAAATTCAGTTTTACAAATATGACCTAACTTGATCATGATTGCAACACCTACATGGCATAAATCAAAATTTTAGTTTAAAAATTATGTTTTGCTTATATGTTTTTAAAATTTGTGGTAGAGCCTAAAGTGGTTGGAATAAAGCAAACAACACCCTGGAGACCCTAGCAAGTTGGAGATGCCGGGAAAGTGGGACGTGTGTATAGCCAGCCCAAGAGTGAGGCCACCTGGGCTGTGACCAGCAAGGCCATGAAGGTCATGGAGGTGGGGATGTTCAAGCCCTTTGGAGCTAGATCTTCAGAAACTTGCCTTTTCCCCCAGGAATCAAACTCGGAGTTTCGTCCTTGTCAGACAGGCGCTGGGCCACTGAGCAACATCTACCTCCCTGGCCCTACAACTTGCCTCTTATGCTGAATGTGAAGATGCAAAGTGTAATGTTTGGCCTGTTGGGTTTTAGTCCTACATATTAAGATTCCTTTCTCTATCTTGTTTCTCTCTTTTGAAATGGAAATGCTTACCCTGTGCTACTGTAGGTAGGAAGCATCAAACTTCCTTTTTGGTTTTTAGAATGCTTCACAGCTAAGTACATCAGAGGAGACTTTGCACCTATACTTTCAGAAACCCTGAAATTGTTATGACATTGGCAACTCTTAAAGCTGGACTAAATATATTTTAGTTAACGAGATGGACACAAGCATTTTGGGGACTATAGGAGGAATATTTAGGGCTACGAATTTCCCCAAATCTGCTGTATTTGGAGGAGGGGCTCTTGGATGGTGATTGAACCATGGAGCCCTATTTACATTTGTGGATTAATCCATTGATAAATTCATAGCAGAACGTGCTGCTAGCAGTAGGGACTGGTTTCAGGGGACACAGTGGGGCTGTAACCAGGATGGGTGCATTCTTGTCTTTGGCTCCTTCCTCTTCTCTCCCTCAGCCTCCTTTTATAGTGGAGTAAGCAACTTTCTTCTGCCATCTGCTTCTCCCACATGGTTTCTACCATGAACTGAACCCTCCAAATCTACAAGCCAAGATAAACCTTTCCTTTTTTAGCTCTGAGTGACAAGTATTTTGTTCCAGATACAGGAAAGTGACTAACACACCAGGAAAAACTTAGTTTGGCTGTTTTAACAGCTCTATCTTGAGTTTACTAAGCACCTCTTGTGCTGAGTATATCCTACTTTTTAAAACAGATTCATTTAGGTATTGGTAAAGTGTATAATTTACAATAAATTTATAAAATTATGCAATCAGTACAACAATCCACTTTTAGAATGCGCTCATCACTGAGAGAAAAAGCTAAGGCAATCACCAGGAAAGTAAAGTTAAAAGTGAAGGAAAAAACTACATGGCAAAAATTTCTAGGTTGATGATAAATTCAGAAAATATCAACTAATAAAATACCAGATTCTGATATTAGAGAAAGTAAATGAGTAAGGGGATTTCATCACATGAAAAAGCAACTATGTTAAGGCTAAAAAGAGGTAAAGGTCTTTTAATAATAAAAATCAACATACCGTAAGTAAGGTTGTTTAAAAGGTTCCATCTACATAATACTTCAAGAAAAATTTGTGAGCATAAATTATTATAAAACAACACAATTTGGGAAGAAAAACAAGTAGAACAAGATTCTAAGATATAGTTGTCTAGTTCTGTGAATGCAATACAATACTTGGATCACAATAATTGTGAAGTATTCCTAGAAATGATTCAATATTTGTTAAATCATTTAACAAATAAAACATTGTAGATGCTATCAGTGGTACAGGGGAAATGTACTTTGTTCCCATAAGAAAATGAAAATCAATTAAAAATACCAGTGAAATACTTGTGCCTCGAGAAGCATGGCCCCAATATGAACAATAAAGTTACATAGTTTGAAAAAAAAATCCTGAAATATAAGAAAAGGAACTAACACCTTTGGTGTGGAGTAATTACATGATGTTTTAAACCTTATGAACCCATTCAAACCACATTCATTTAAAGAGAAAAATTAATAGCAATACTTAATATAAAATTATGAATTATCTTTATGCATTTTACCTCTAAAATTATAATAAAGTAATTCAGGAATACCAAAAGAAATTAAAAGTAATTGTATTACATTCCTATACTCATTAAGAAATGAAATATTTTTGATGTATAGGGTTCATTGTAAAGGCTTTTCTACATTTTGAAGAGGAAACAATCCTAATGCTTACTATTCAATTTTTTGCATGTATTTATAATGTAGCCTATATGTGAAGTCTGATAAAGGATATATTATAGAGATATAACTGTTTTAGCCAGGGATAGAGCTCAGTGGCACAGTACCTGCCTGATAAGTGCAAAGTCATGAATTCGAATCCCAGTGTAAAAATAAATAAATAAAAAATAAAGATATGACTCTTTTAAACTTTATATAATATACTATAATCCATCCTGGAATGCCAATGTCCAAGCTATTCTCTATCCTATATTATTGAGATAGCTAATTTGTAGTTTAAAGTCATTTTCTTTGTGGTGCTGGGGATGGCTTTGCACATCTAAGTGTTCTACTACTGCCAGCCCAATCATTCCTTTTAAAAGCCACAGGTACTGCTGGTATTAAAAGACCAAAAATCATCTATTTTTCTGTTAAAATATTTTATAATATTGGCAAGTTTGAATCTCACTGAAATGAGTATTTGCAATTATGATTCGTGCTGAAGATGTGTAGATTCCTCTCTCCCTGATTTTTCCGCTCAGTCAAAAGTAGTACTTACTTTTTATAACAACTGTTTCATTACATGTCATTTACTCGCTCCTAAAAATATCAATAGATAATTTAATAACCCTACACAAACATCTGAATGAAGAAAAGAGTCATATAAAAGAGAATGGTGACTAATGTGCCCCCCACAAGGTTCATGTTCTAAAGACTTGGTCATTAGGGTGATGATACCAGGAAGTGGTGGAAATGTAAGACCCCAGTCCTAAGCTAGGCATAATGTTACATGCTTATAACCCCAGCACTCTGGGAGAGGGAAGCAAGAGGATGGTAAGTTTGAGCCCAGATAGGGCAACTTAGCAAGGCACTATCTCAAAAGAAATAAAGGGCTAGATCTCAGTGCAAAGCCCTTCAATCCACATAATTGCAAATAAAATAAAAATATAATAAAAGAATAGAAGAAGAGAAGAGGAGGGGAGAGAAGGAAAGGGAAGGGGAGGGCAGGAGAGGTGAGATGAGGGGAGGGGAGGGGAGGAAAGCTGGTCCTAGTAGGAAATGATCAGGTCACTGTGGGATGATCCTCAGAAGGTAGTTGTCACATCCCTCTTCAAACCCTCATGTCCCTCTCCTCTGCGTATAATCACTTGTTTGCTCCTAAGCACATTTTATTACTGTAAATGCCTTTGCACTAGGAGGTGAATCCACCTGAGGGGCAGCTCTCACTGAGTTTATGAAACCAACAGCAGATGATACATCAGCCTAGAATTTTTCTTTTCAAAGGAATTTCAGGGGAGGAATATTAAATACTTATAGTTTATACCAGTAAGCATACTTTTTCTTATTTTGTCAGTGAATTAAACCAGCTGTGCAAGCAAGAAGGTATCTCTATTTTTTAATTTTGAAAAAAAAAATCTGCAGGAATGATTATCTTTATCTCCCCCTTTCATTTGTAAATCCCTTAACAGAATTTCAATAAGAGCAGTATTAATAATCATTGCTATCATATGCGTGTCAAGCAGTATTTCTAAGTATACACTAAGTGCTGACACTTGGAATCTTCCTGACAAACATCTACAAACTATTGTTATTTTCACCTTACAGAAATGAACATGAATGCCCTGAGAAGCTGTATAACTCTCTCCCAGTTCCCACGGTTGCTAGTCCTACGGCCGGAATTCAGGGTCTGACACTATGATCCAGACGTTTTCCCTTAACAGCTAAATGATAATGTCTATAATTAACACAACCGACTGCAATCACAGCGCTGCTTTATGTGTGAGCAAGAGGGGTAACTACTCTTCAGGATGTTGCTCTTTGTTTTTCTTTCCCTGACAAATTCTCCAGAGGCCAATTATTTCTGCCTCCAGAATTTTCTTGAAAAACAGTCAGCTGGAGAGTCACCAACACAGGAGAAACCCTGCTGCTTTGTGAGACTCCCTGAGAAGCTTAAGTTGAAGAGTCTCTATGTAACTTGTTTTGGAATGGGGGTTTGTGGAATTTTTAGAGGCCACAACATAGGAGACTAAAATATTGTAGCACTTCTGCCAAAGGAGTCTTGCTCTGCTTCTTTCACCCTGACCCTTGTCCAAGAAAAAAAAATGTGACCTAAAAAGCTGTCTTTTTCCCCAATGCAAGCCTTGGCTGAACACACCGGTCAGTTTTGTGTCAGCATCTTCCTCACTACATCTTCAGGAAGAATCCAAAGCACCCAAACAGTCAGCTATAAATGTTCTATTCTTCAGTCAATATTTACATTCTTCAGATATTACTATTATAGAATTTGTAGTCTTTCCTGCCCACTCATAATTTGGCAGAAAGATTTTTATGGAAGTAAGGGGCATTGAATGCATGTGAGCTTTAAATCATTTTACTTTTCATTATTCTGAGCCACAAGTATATGTATACTTTATCAGAAAATAATTTTATCTCATAACAGTGAGACGACTGAGAAAAAAAGTTTTCCTGGATGACAAAACCCATTATTATAAAGCAACAAAACAATACTACAGGGAGTTATTAGGAAGCAGATGTGAATGTACACACACATATTTTTCTTCTTTGTTTAAAAGATTATCATTTTCTGCTCCAATTGAGCTGTCAAAGAGAAAATATTTTTATTAAAACAGTGAGTCTTGTTGGCATTTTTTCTCAATAGGATCTGCTACCTTAATTTATTTTATAATTGTCTTAATGAACCATCTTTCTTAGCCAGGAACCTGAAACAAATAAGTGCATTTAAACTCAAAATACACAACAGAGAACAATTGATTTACTCCACAGGGAATTACTTCAAATTCCATCATAGATATCTCACTAATTACAGGGATTCAGGCGATTGTCAATGCTATATTCAAACAATTTCTATTTAATGTGGCCAAGGATACAGTGTGGTTATATAAAGCTCCTCTCCATTTAACTGTAATTTAAAGAATGGCAGAATATGGGGAGCATTCTTTTCTGTTGAGCTCTAAGGTAATAGTGCTGTGGAGTAGATCCCGGGGTTCACCTCGAAATCATCTCTTAAAACAACTCGAAGTCATTTAACACATGATAAGCACAATAGTGTCCAATATCCTGAGGAAATGGTTGAACTACTCTAGGTTGCTAGAATATCATGCAAGCCAATACAATATTCATTTAGCTGGGAAGCAAAAAATAACCCCACAGTATATATAATCCCATCTCACATAGCAAGATGTGTAGTACCAGCAATCCAGCGATTTCCAATCAGGACCAGAGGCTACAGAAAATGTGTTAAATGTGTTAAATGGGGGTTCCCATCTTTCCAGTAGCACAAAAGTACTCAAACTTCCAGTGTTCAGACATCTATTGTATTAGCCAAGTAAAAACTGGAGTATTATTCGAAGTATTTGAGAAGTCATACTTAGGACAATGAAATTGCTCATTTAAGTAAATAATGAAGGTTAAGAGTCCATAATGACCTTATTATGCCAAAAAAGTTAGTTATTTTCTCAGTGTTTCCCTGCCTCCATGGTATTATGATACACAGACAAAAATAATAAAAATAACTGTACATAGGAATGATTTCCTGATTACTTTTAATACTTTTTTCTTGGATTCTACCATATGGTTCTAAATGCCTAATAAACATTTCATTTCTAAATTCAGCTCTGATCATCTGTTTAACAGTTCCACCAATTCCATCCCTCCATACTTCTCCATTTTTACCAAGAATGCCATCGTCCACTATGCAGGGGCATCTCCATCCCTTTCCTTATCTCCTAAATAAAATTAGGCAGCATATCTTTGTGAGCCACAGTTACTAACATTCTTTCAATGTATTCTTCCTTTTACTCTATTGCTGCCTCTCTTCACTTCAGTTCTAAGAAAAAAAGTATTTAGATCCAAATTGTGCTTCTGTAAGATAACTCTGAAGCTATCATGATAGAACTAGAATTAGGAGAGTAATGTTCCAAGAGAATACAGCAATATACTAGCAAGGGAAATCTAAGAACAGAAAACTGTTGAGAGGTGGAACAGGCAAATTCAAGTGGCCAGATTTAGGGACTACAGGACAAGAATTATTTATTTATGACATCTAGACAGCATAAGCTATCACTCATAATAAACTCCAAACATGACTGTGATGTGTATGCATCAAATTTGTTTTAAATAATTACTGGAATTTCTGGGAAGGTTTTCAAAACATAAATCCTATGGAAATTGCTCAGACTTTTAAAAAACATGACTTGAGTATCTTCAAAGTTATTCAAAAAATTTTATCAAATCATCCATTTGATTTTTCAGACATTGGAATAACATAAAGATTTTCCCGCTGACATCCTTGGAAGTTCCCCTCTGAACTTTATCCAAATGGCTTTGGCATTTGTTTTGTAAGACAAACATTCATTTAATGTCTATTTTGAAATGAAGTACTGAAAGCTTGACATCTTAAAAGTAATTGCCAATAATGATTCAGAACCTGAATTTTGTTAAGATTTCAGAAGTTAATTTATAGTTCAGCAATAGTGAAATAATTGCTTTCTAGTATATTTTCAACTCTATATCTTCTTCCTAATATTCTTTTATACAAAACTTTTACTGCTTATCTCTTATACTATCCAACTGTCATCAACCTAAGTGCAAGAACTCAATGCATGAATAAAAACAGAAGTTTAAAATACCACTCTGTAGTCCCCACTATTAAGTAAGTGGTGAAATTATAATGCTATTAAACATTACACTCAGGAATTTCAGAATTTTCTTAATGTTACCCTCAGTCTATAATCATCACTCTCCATATAGTATACAAGCACATATTGTTGTAGTGTATTTATTGTGTTGTTGTTTTGTTTAGATTTTTGGCAACAGTAGTACTTTCTGTCAAATGAGAGGAAAAATAACTTCAGGCTAGAGCCTCACAACTCAATGCACAGAATATTAATGAGTGTGACTTTACTTTGTGACTTTGTCCTCTGATACTTTAAGTATGACTACTTCCAGCTCGAATGATCCATTAAGGTATGTTTGAAGAGCTGAACATAAATTTTCTATTGAAATTAAGTAAATATAGACAAAGAGCTGATAAGTTGTAAAATGGTGTCAATCTTACTATTATTGCCTAATTCTTTGCTGGAAAACTGACATTGTAAGAGATCTCAATGTCTTTTCATGAACCAATAATCCTTGACCATTATTATTTTTTTTGTAGATGGGAAAAAGGAAGAAAAAGCCAGACCTGAGTAAGTTGCTCTTTTACTACACAAAATTTTACCCATTACAGATGGAAACTTATCTTAGCCTAACCCTAACCCTAACCCTAACCCTAACCCTAACCTTAACCTTAACCTTAACCTTAACCTTAACCCTAACCCTAAAACATGGCCAAACAGGGAAATGTCCTCTCACTTGAAAAAAATACAAACATTTGATAGTAATCAGCAAATGACTATACTTTCCTGCTGTCTTTGCTAGTTCTGACCAAATGCAGTTCTTAAATTTCATTATTATTCCTCAAAATACCACTAATCTTACTTAGATCCACTTATTTGTGTTGTGGGATTCAAAAGGAAGTCTGTGAAAGATATGTCTATGGCATTCAGTGTGTCAATGATAATAATGTAGAACCACATTAACATTGAATTTTGAGACACAAAATAAATTGCTTTGTATTTTGACTCTTCCTCAATTTTCACATAATTTGAATAACATAATTTGTCTCCTGCTTTAAGGATAAATACTACAAAATATATGATTTTATATTTACCTCTTTAATTTTCTTCCTTTCAAAGTATTTGTTTCATTAGATATATGTTACATTTTATGATTTCTTGTGGTTATTTTCTTGATTTTGACTCCTTGGCCAAAACCTGTATTTCTCTTCCTTAGAAACAACTGAATGTTGTGGCATACATACGTAATCCCAATACTAGGAGAGGCTGAGGCAGGAGGATTGTAAGTTTTGAGATCAGCATGGGAAATTTAGCAAGTTAGGGAGACACTGCTGAAAAATAAAAAATAAAGCACAAGAATGTAGTTCTGTGTGAAGACCCTACCTTCAATTAATTAAAATAAAATAATTTTAAAAACTAAGTAAATGAACTGAAAAAAACCTGAAATAAATAATCAGTTCCTAATACTTCAGAAATATAATGCAGATAATGGTAAACCACAATTGTTAAAAATGATATTCTTTGTCCTTTATAATACTTGCAAAAAATAGGCCTGTCTTACATTTTTATGTTTATTATGGTATCTATATTGTGAGTAAATCAAGTAACTGGTGAGAATTGACAGAAAATGCTTAGCCATCAGATCACTAATGTATTCATAAAGAATTTTCTTCTTTTATATCTATTTAAATAAAATGTATTACCTCAGTGTTTCTTTTAATTTTCATAATGTTGATAAAAGCAGTCTTTTAAAAGTCTATTGGAAGAAATTTAAAAGTTTTCTTCCAAATAACTTCTAGTGGCAATACCATTACTAGCAACAAAGGAAAGCAAAATTAATACTTAGATTTTTTAAAAGAGCATCTTCCAACATAGTGCAATAAGAATCATGTGTTTAACAATATTCCATTTTATATACATAGAATAAACTTAGACTTGTGGACATTATTTTGTTGCTATGGATAGAAGATATTAGTAAATTCTAATATAAGTGTTTGTGATAGAATGCATAAGTATTACACATATTTTCTTCTTCCCCAAGTGCCTATTTGTGCCATGAAATGTTGAAAGTGTTTACATCCTTTTCATTTATTTAGGAGCTCACAGCTAAGAGTTTGCCTTACATCTCAGAGAAGACTTGGGACTTGGACTTTTCAGTAGTGCTAAAATGGCAGCTCTTGGAGATGGACTAAATAAATGCTTTCTGCATAAATGGACCTGTAAAAAAGTGAAATAAAGTAACATTTACCAGTCTTTGCGGGACAGGGGAGAAATGCTGTGGTTTGTTTCTAGATGACCCCAAAAGCCTCATGCAGTCATAGGTGGAGCTTCTTCAGAGGAAGCTGAATCTAAAATGTGTGATTGGTAAATCATCTACTGCTTGGTTTGCACAGTTTTAGAACTTGAGTGCTACTCCTGCCCAAGAAGAAATAGCCTACATATAATATAAGGGACAGAAAGACCTTGTCTCTTCTCCATCTCTTGCTGCTTGTAGTGTCTTCTGCTGCCTTGAACAGTTGCTTCTCTGCCATGTGCCGCTCTGCCTTTGAGCCAGTTGATTATGGGCTAAAACTTCCACAAACTGTGAGCTAAAGAAATTGTTTTTCCCTTAACTTTGGATTCAGGTATTTTGTCTTCCCCAAGTGCCTATTTGGGGAAGCAATGAGAAAAGTAACTAAGACAAATGTCTTATAATATAGTGGAATAGAAATCACATGTTTAATAATATCCCATTTCATATACCTACTGTGAACCCAGACTTATAGACATTATTCTGTTACTTTGGAAAGAAAATATTAATTAAAGCTAATATCAGTGTTTATGATAGAATGAAGATGTATTGCTCATGCTTTCTTCATCTCTAAATAATATTTATGTATCTCTTTATTTTGTCTCTGATTTTTTTATTTTCCTTCTGTAAAAACAAAAACCCTTGGAAAATATTTTTACATTTATGTAAAGTCTTTAGAACAATAAATGCTTCACTGAAACACAGAAATGTTGTTGTTTTAAAAATATCAAAATGAAACAACCTTTTTTATCCTTTTTCTGGAACATCAACACAATTGTGGAACACAAAGGCCCACCTCTGAATAGACTGCAAACAGACTATCACCATTATTGTCTATTTGTTGGCAATGCTGTCACCTCAAGGATTTAATCAACTCTATTTCATCCTGAAAAACACAACACAGATATGGTAAATTAGTACGTGCTTATCTTATAAAATCTAGAAATTTTATCTCTAATTTTTAAAAAGCCCAAGCAAAGAAGCAAAAATTACACTTGTTAACATCAAATGACCTTTAGTTTTTTCTTCTAAATAACCATTATGAAATCTTCTGAAAATTGTTGTGTAATTGCTAGTAGTAGAAGAATCAACCCAATAAAAAGTCAAATATATTAGTTCGTAAGACATACTTAATCCTTTAATTTATTCTCTGCTTTAAAAAATATACTTTTGTACCTGGACTTGGTGGTACATGCCTGTAATCCCAGCACTTGGAAGGCTGAGGCATTACAAGTTTGAGGCCAACTTGGGTTACCTAGTGAATTCAGGCCAGCCTGCCTGGAAAAACAAAAACAAAAGCAGAAATACATATATTCTTATGTCTACCAAAATGTTATATTCTACTAAAGATATTGACTTGGCTATTTTTATAAAACTATTAGAAAAAAGTGTGAGTTTTGTTGGAAATGAACAAATATGAAAATATTATAATCAAACGTACTGTAGACACCATTTTCTACTCAGTATTCAAGGTTTCAGTTGCTCAACCTGAAATTTTTCCAATATTTAAAATTTTCCTACTGAATCATTTTAAAAATGTTCATAATACCAATCTTTTGTACTAACTATTGCTGTGCTTAAATTGAGGAATATTTTGTAAACCATGAACAAAAGTTCATATCATTCAATTACATTAAAATGAATATGAAAGGGCAATTAACTAAAATGACTAGACTTCGTTATTTTTCAAATATTAAAAACAGACAATAATATTTTTCCTTTTTTGAAAGATTCAACATTTTAGAACACACACAAATGAACACACACACACACACACACACACACACCTTAACCATATTGTGAATATGGTTAAAGAAATAAAGAAAACAATTAAGAAAACACATATTTAAAAAATTGAAAATAATTGATACCTCTTATTGATGTAAGCTATCAGAAAACCACAAGTAGGAAAAAATGATAAAGGTTATTTGAGGAAAATCATTTATATATATAAGCTTTAGCATATCTAATAGTAAAAGACTGGATGTTTTCTTTCTAAATGGAAGATGTTAAAGATGTTCCCTTTTGCCATCCCATGTCAAGAATGTACTGAGAACTTCAAGTACAATCATGTGATTAAAACAAATGAGAACCAAAAAGAAATAAATAAAACTTGCTTTGCAGATGATACAATTATGTACATAGAAAATTCTAAGCACAAACAAGAAAACTAAATCTTAGTAAAATTTACTAAATATACAACATAGAAAATCAATATATGAATTCAAGTATGTCCTTGTTCTCAAGCCCCAACTACAAAATGATTTCAAGAAGTTAATTTACTACTATATTTAAAATTAAATTTGACAGATGATGTAGAAAGCTCTTAGTTTATAAGTATAAAACTCTAAACTTATAATTAGAAATTATTACTGAGAATAAAGATGTGAGAAGAGAAATATATCATATAAAGTAAAATGCATTGAAAGCTTTATTATTATTAAAATCTTATTTTCTGGAAACTAATCTAGATGTTTATTGCACTCTCAATTAAAATCCCAAGTCTTGTTTCTTTTAGTGAATATGTTCTTTGTATAGTAATGTCATCCTAGAATATGAAAAACAATCTTTATTAAAGAGAAAAGCAGTGGAGGCTGACTTGCAAGAAAGCTATAGTAATCAAAACATCAATTTCAATACATGAAGAGATAGAGCAATGAACAGATGAACCCACAAGCAAATCCCCATTTAAAAGTCAACTGGTTTTCAACAGAAGTTCTAAGACAATTTAATTCAGAAAAGGATACTAATTCAACAGATGGTACTGTAGCAACTAAAAACATGGGTAGAAAATGATGAGGCTCAAGTCTCACTGCTCCAAAAGAATCTGTAAAAGTTCTGTAAGAAAGTCTTCATTATCTCGCAGTTGGCAAATATTTCCTAGGGGATTCACACATACACACACACACACACACACACACACACACACAGTGTAAAAAATTAAATTGAACATTAAGATTTAAAACATTTACTATCTAAGAAAAATTATTTTTCATAATACATATAAATATAGCAAAGGAATTATTTCCAAACTATCTTTTTAGTGCTGCAAGGAAAGAGTAATAAAAATAAGGAACAGTAAGAATTTTTTAAGGAAGCAAAAGCTTTGATTGACAAAAATTGACATTGGTCAATAAATACACAAAAGATGTTTAGCATCATTAAACACCTGGTTTTGTCCATAATGTTCTCTGAGAATCAGACTTTGAGATGGAGATGAAGCCTCAACGAATTGTTTATAGCACGGTCTTCCGTTAAACATCTGTGACAATAGAGAAAGAAGTCAGACTAATTAGCAATGTTAATCATCTGAATCTCTGACAGGTTGGTGCAAAGTTGAGCACCCTGTTTGATTGACCCCAAGTTGGAGCAAGAGACTGCACCATAATATTGTACTAATCCAATGCATAATCATTGGGCAAAGACTGTTCCCAGGAAAGGGAACTCCCATGAACACTCCCTACCAACCAGTGTTCACCAGGGAGTGTCCATAAGAGAAGAGGCATTGACCAACCAAGTGACAGAATGCTTCTTCCAGATGACATAACCCAGTTGGTCACATGACCCGATGGGCATCAGTCACATCATTGCTGGCATATAGGGTGCTTCAATGTAGCAGGCTTTATATGGACTCACGAGGCCAACATCCATGGCAGGTGTCAGTCCTGACACTTAAATGTCTACCCACCTGCAAATTGGCTCAGAGCAAAACCACTAACTTCAACATGATCACCACCATTAAAAAAAAAAAATGTTCCATGTATTAAAAGGACAAATGAGGACTGAAAAATATACGCAAATGTTGAAGTATTTTAGAAGAGAAAGAAAGGGAAACATGAGGAAAATACAGAGCCTAGATACTGCATCATTGAAACCAAGCTAAAAATGTCAGTGGCTGATCAGTGGCTGGTAAGTGGCTAGTCACTGAAGATATAAGCATGAGTATTTCAGACATGCAGTTCCTCAGATATAATCAACACTAATACTGACACAAGTTAGACGTAAAATATGCAAAGGGGATGTGAAAACAATAAACAAGGGCCGTATCTGTCAAAAAGAGCTGGGAATGTAGAGCGATGTCAAAGCCATGTGTTCAATCCCCATTAACTAAAGGCAGAAAGAGAGCCCAAAAGTGAAAAGTACAGTCAGACAAATTTCAGCTCAATATGAAAAAGATATTTTGGGAAGACCTATTTTATTTTGGAAAATATTGCTTACACACATAGAATTTAAGTGTATACTGCTGAAACACTCTAGAGAATACTAAATGGTCAACCAGTCTCAGACACAGATTGAATTATATGAATTGGAATATCTTTTTGAGTGAATGATGTGTGAAATTTTCAATTGTGTCTTCAAATTTCTTACACTATACATTAAAAATATTAAATATGCTCTTCAGACAACTTCCAATAAAAGTGTTTTCTTTTAGTACCCTGTTCTGGAGTTATTTAATTCAAACAGAAGCAAAAGAAAAGAAAACATGCAAATTAAAAAAAAATACTGTGATAAATGTGATAACATGTTGTCTAAAAGCCTTTGAGCTCCCTGAAGATAAGCATTTGAATAATGTCACTACATTAATTATTCTAGTTAGAATATAAATACAGGTTTAGCATCTTGTCAAGATAATACAACTTTCAAGAGAGTACAAAGTGAAAAATGCACATGTATAATTTTAAAGAAATCAAGCAAGTTTCAAAAGATTATATCAAAAGATACTGTACTTTATCAATATATAACCTTTATTTTACAATATTTTACAGTCTTATAATACTTTACAAAAAAACTTACGTTTTTTAAAATTGCAATTAGATAAGTAAATTTAAAACTTAAACTCTGTTGTTCATTACCTTTTGGTGGAAGAGTATTTTCAGCACTCCTGATGACCTTAATTGAAATAGAGTCTTATACTGGCTCATTTACATTTAGATCACAGTATTCTAGTGACATTTTTGTAGCATGTATTTTTAAAGTAAAAACTGGTCATATTATTAAGTCCCTAATTTTGTAAGTAAACAAGTATCATGCTTTAAGACATGAAAATTTAGTGTTTTAGTTTTACTACTCTGAGAGCAAATTTTTTCCAAGGGTAGAGACCTGTAATGCAAGCTATTTGAGTTAATAATCAAAACTAAACAACTAACTAATTATCCCAAGACACAGAATCCACACTACTATTTTAAAGCATCAAAATGGGAGAAAGTAATTAGCCTCTTGGGTATAATTAATCTGTCTACTAAGAATCAGGCCAAATTGTAATTTAGTGCTTTCTATAACTCAGAAGCCAATTTTAATTATCCTGAAATATTGTGCTTTGAGCTTATGGACATTAGCTCAAAAAGTAAGTAAAACCAGTGTATTTACTATGGATTTGGAAGAACACCAGACACATGGGAAAGGCTATGCTTCTAGAATTAGATATCCACAACACACTTTAAAATTGCTTATACTTCCTTAAACATTTCTTATGGTATAGGAATAGTAGAGCTCTTGATAGGTGTTTCAAAAAGCAGATGTAGTTTATTTCTATACACTTTCATTTAAAAATATCAAGCACAGAGTTACTGTATAATAATGTAGAGCAATAGACACAAAGATTAAGAAAATTGTCACAATAAGCTTTAGAGAAGAGAATGTTATTACCAGCAGAAAGTACCAGTTTGACAAAATATGACTGTCTCAACACTTGACAAATTCTACAGAATTTATTTGCAGCATTTACTTAATTTAGCAAAGCAGTGTTTCTTTTAAGAGTTCATCAATTCCATAGCAATTGATACTATTTTAATATCTTTTAAAGATTTCTGTAGAGTTGTCAATTTTCTTCAAAGTAGAAGTTTATTAAATGTCCCATTTGTCAAAAGCTGAAAGCTAGACGGAATTTTAAATTTCCTTTCAATATATTTGATATTCATAAAAGCCTATTTATCTACTGGTAGACTAAATTTAAATGTCTTTTTTGTAGTTTTCAATTTGTGCTAGTATATTATGAATTGTGTACAATATAATTTTCTGCCTGTAAGGAATGTTTCATTATCAGAATGCCTTCTTCAATATTTCAAATAAAAATCAATCAGTATTTTATGTATACCATGCAAAAGTGAAATGCACTTTGTTGATTTCTTACATATTTCCTCTACTTTAAACTTTGAAAGAATTCCTAAATATGGCCTTCCTTCATACTCTTGCACATTTGGCTAGTGTATACAAAATTTGAGATTCAAAAGTCATTGTCAATTTAGTTAGCATAGTAATCATTTCTAGCTAAATGCCAAGAAATAAACAAAGATGGAGACGTTGTACAGAAAAAAAAGCAAACATTTGCCAAGACATCAGAGAAATACAGAAAACAAAAATAGTCTTGTTCTTTTCCTGACTGAGAAGTTAAAATACAAAATTTCCATGTCTCATTATAATAATCAGGACACTTCTTGTGAAAACTAATATAAATCAGATTCACCAAATTGACTTCATGGATAAGGGTGTTTATTGGCTCCCGCTCTTCTTCCGAAAGTCTAGAACATAGTGAAATTCAAGGTCACTTTAATTTATAAACCTAATTATGTCCAAAGTCTGTTTATTCGCCACGTTTTAGTTCTTCCTCTTGGTGTGTTGTTATTCTAAGTATAGTTTCCTTTATAAGTGAAAGATCATGTCAAAAATTTCCTAAATTGTAGCATCCTGTGGCCACTTTAGGAAATGGAGGATTTGTACACTCTGCTAACAAAAAATTCTTAAATGTATTCTAATTGTTTAAATTTAAATGATGTGTTCAATTCTAAACTAGTTGCTGTAGTGAAGAAAATGTCATATGCTAACTAACTTAAGCCAATAAAGAGCTGCCTTTGTAATCTACACTAAATCTGTTGGCCATTATTCAAGTGAGATGAAAGAAATGTTTTGGTGAATGAATACAAAATATTCTTCATGTTTCAAATTATGTACACTTAATCATATACTCATTGAAAAACCAGTAAAATGTAGGGAACTTGGTTAACTTATTTCAAATTTTCATCTAGAAAATATCGCCCTAAAATTAAATGCTCATAAGGTTCACCTGCTTAACCTAAGAAACAAAATAAAGTCAAATGAAAGCACATGTGCTATCTGGACAGAAAGACTAAACCTATCCTTGGTTTTCCTAACCTAATGGCACAAGAACAGGAGTCACCATTACAGATTATTCCAGGAAAGAGTTATAACAAGACTACAACACACAGTCAGGGCCTGTTTACCATCTGATCTCCAGTGGCCAGACTACCAGCTCTTTCCAACTGCCATATAAGAAGTGGTCTCAGTACCACTGTATCTTCTGATGTGGCAGTGCTAGTCTCAGTTTTATGTAAAATACTCTGATTTTAAAATGTTGGGATAATTTTTAAAATCTAAAGGAATATTTTCATGTTGTTTTGCTTGAGAAAATAAATGAAGAGCAATTTTTTTCACTTGGAAAAAAACTTTTTTTTTATTTATAAAAAACTGATTAGGAGTATTGCCAAGTATTAAAACACAGAGAAACCACTACAATAAAAGCAGTATGAGAAGATAAAAGCGCTGGTGTTAACTACCTTCAGTTAACGATTCAGTTAAAACCAGTTAAAACTAAAGACACATAAGTGTATTTTAATTATTGTACTGAAAGACCAAACAGTACCAACTAGGCAACATATTTTCCAAATTAGCTCCATGAATTAGTGAAATGTTTAGACCAGGTCAATGTCTGGCCCACAGGATTCAGAAATTACAGGTTTCAAGGATATCAGTTTTGCTCCCTCCCCCCAAAACAGTGTAGTGTCACTATAATGATAAAGGTGTAACTGAATAAACAAATCAGAATACACAAATCAGCTAGAGGTGATAACTCAGTATTAAGTGCAAGACTAGATGGATAAAGGCTTAAGAGTCATCAATGTTCTCATGTACCTACAGGAATAAATTAAACAAATTTACTTAGAGATTCTGGATAAAGAAGAGTTGGCAACGAGTTGATTTCTAGGACTCTTAGTATCATACTCTTTTTCATTAATTCTGTTTTAAATAATAACACTCTCAAACTCAACTGAAACTTTGGACTCAAACTCTGTGTTTCTTCCCATATTTTTGTGAAGTGTGTCTGGGTATATGTGTTCATATATGTTATATTACAGGCATATCTCTAATAAAATGTGTGCAAGATCCTTATGGAGCAAAATTTAACATTTATTAAGCTACATTACATACATAGGTATCTGTGTATTATATTGACACCATCTATTATATTGATGTACAGGAAATTAAATATTTCAAAAACATCATTTATCTCATTATTTTACTAGTTATTTACCATAATCCATAAAAAATTTCAGTAGTTACTGTTATGAAGGAATTTGACAAGTGCACTTTAAAATATAGAAAAGTAAAATTTTTTAAATGGCCAAAATTTTATAACATTGCTTTTGATAAAATTACTAAATAAGTGTAATACGGTATTGGAACATAAATTCCATCTGTGGCATTTTTATATATGACAAAAGTAGCATTTCTATGGCATTTATACATATGTGACATTTTTATGTATGACAAAAGTAGCATTTCAATCAAGAAAAAACATGGAATGTTTAGTTATTTGCACAGTAATAATTACCAGTGGCAAATAGTAATGATTATCAGTGGCAGGATTAGAAACTGCTGCCTATACTAAACAATGCCAAATCAATTCTGCATGCATTAAGCAATTCAGTGTAAAAGGAAACATTTAAGAACTCTTGGAAGAGACCATAAAAGAATGTATTTATTTTCTCACAGCAATTAAAAACATACTAAATAAGACCTAAAAATGTAGTACATAAAAGTTTGGCAAATTTGTGAACATTCATTATTTTCTAAACATTTTATGCAGGATCAAATATAAGCAGGAAAACAAAGAGAGGCAACAGAAGCAGTAAAATATTAGTATACCAAATGCATGAAGAGACAACTAAAACCACATTGAGTACTTTCACACAATATATAAACTGGTAATTCATAAATGAGGATAAGCTAGCGGTCAATAAAAATAAAAAATTGGCAATTCTCATTATTAGGACTTTTACAAGAAAAATCTCACTTCTTATGGCTGAAATTAAAAAGTGTATCAGTATCAGGCACTATAAAAGTACAGAATAGAAACACCATTTAATCCTGGTATAGATGTTAATTGTACAAAATCAAAATAGAGAATAATTGGCCATATTCTATAAAGTCTATAAAGACTTAAGGCATGGTTATCCAAGAATAATAATTTTACTCTGAGTTATAAAAACTAGAGAAACACTTGCATGTATATATTTTTTTCTTTGTAAAAATAATTGAAAATGTGAACCTAAATGTTCACAATGCGAATATTGGTTTTATTATATATATGAAATGGACTCTAGATAGTAGAGAAAGAAAATGAAAGATTTTTCAATATCTTATATGTACACACATATATGTTTTTATATATGTATAAATATGTATTTTTATATATGTATATTTACTGCTTCTGTTGCCTTTCTTTGTTTTCCTGCTTATATTTGACCCCCCATAAATGTTTAGAAAAATAATGAATGTTCACAAATTTGCCAAACTTTTATGTACTACATTTCTTAGATTTTGTTTCAGTTCACTTTTTGAACTCTATGATGCATTTAAGAAAAGTATGAGTAATACAAATGAAATTTAGAAATTACTGAGAAGCAAGCCCTCCCTGCCAACCAGTGCCACACATGGGCTGCCCCTACTGGTGGGACAAACAGACTCCAATCTTCCTGTGAATCAGCACCATTCATGGAATGCTGAGGAAGAGAATAGGAATTCACCAAGAAGCAAGCCCTCCATGTGAACCAGTGCCATGTGTGGGCCACTGCCACAGCAGTTGGTGGGGGGAGAGGGGCACCACCAAACCCCAGCCCCTTCTGGAGTGCAGACTGGGGAACAAAACGAGCCAACCCCAAACCCCTCCAAACCCTGTAAGCAACTGGCTGATCTGGAGAAACACATGCTGCGATGGGAGCAATTCAAGTGAAATGCAATGCTTGTGGTATTTGGTATTTCACTGATTCTTCAGGTCTAGGTTGAGTGGTCTGATCATCTATTCAGAGGATAGTGGTAGACAGTGTGGCATCTATTGGAGATCTCCTTCTGAAGGTGGTAGCCATTGTTAATTCCCTATTATCTTGTTTTGAAGTCCTGTATCATTTTCATTCATTTTTTGGGTTGGGTTTTATTCTGTTTTGTTTTGTTTGATTTTGTTATATCCGATGGCATGGGCAGCTAACTCAAAGACATATCATGGTAGCCATTTTGGATTTACTATTGTCTTGTTTTGAAGTCCTTTATTGCATTCATTATTTTGTTTTTATTGGTTCTATTCTGTACTGTTTTGTTTGATTTTTACTATGGCTGAAGATAGCTGAAATTATTTTGAATACAGTAAGAGCCATTATGATAATCATTGTTGATTTCATATTGCTTTGAAGTCCTGTCTCACTTACACTGATTTGTTTGGATTGGCTTTATTCTGTTTTATTTTGCTTGGTTTTATTCTCTTTAAAATAAAAATTTTTAAAAATAAATAAAAATGAAATTTATAAGTGTTTTTGTAATTGGGATATTTTTGTGTCCAAGATTTCTATGTCCTGATTGTTGTATTGCTGTGGTGGTTTGATATATCAGAATACATGACAAGAAGTTTAGCAGGCCATATAATAAAAGCAAAACGCACCAAAAAAGCTTATATAAAAACTGATGAACACATAAGCCTGTAGTTTGTTTAGTAGTATTGTATCAGTGTCAGTGTCCTGGTTTCATACTGTACTGTGTTTACCAAGATGGTCTCAATGAAAGTTGAGTAGAGAGAAAACTAGTAAATTCTGTGCAGTGATTCCAATTTACTGTGAATCTTTAAAAATTTCAAAATAGAGTTCAGCAAAAACTTAACACACTTCTGCTTATTTTACTTGTTTCATTACCAAAAAAAAAGAAAAAAACCCAGCCCTAATCAAGTATTCCAGAAACCACTTTTTTGCTTCCAAACAAGCTCACGCAGCTTTTCACAAAAGCACATTTAAACATTATCTACTTCAATAAATAGTACTCAGCGTAGCCATGCGGCAGTCTTTAGCAACATAAGACTTTCCTGAATTGCCGCTAACAGAAAATTATTATCAGTTTGACTTTGCCTGGCAATGGAGCTTGAATTTGCACACGCTCACAGCAGGAACAGGCCTGAGCCTGCTGGGTCTTGAAGCACTCCCACATAGTGAAGCCAGAACAGGAACTTGCAGGAAATCCGAAAGTTGGGGGAGCAAGGCTTAAATACATCAAATCACTGCTTCATTTCTTTTCTTTCTTAATGATAAATTTTTGTCTTCTATAAATTTTAGAGATTTTTAATAATAGTAAACTCTGCAAAAGCAAGACTCATTTGTAACTGAAAATCCCTAATAATATAGATATAACCTCCCCATGTGTGTGTATTTGCATTCCTTCATTTATCAGCAATTTTGTTGTCAGAAAATTCATGAAGAAAAAGCATTTAATTAGCATTTCAACTTAAGTGAATAGATTGGATAAGAAATCAATTAGTGTTTAGATAATGGAAAGTCTAATCAACCTCCAAGCGTTCAGCAGAAAATCTTTATTCTCTTTTCTCTAACTGTGGCAGGATGCAGGGATCAAATTAGCATCTGTAGATCACTAGTTCTAATTCTGCTCCCACCACTAATTTCTTGCTAAAGTCATAAAGAAGTCACTTACCTAGAAGATTAAGGCATTTGGCAAACACATCTGAAATTGATTCTGCTTAGGATGAGTGAGTTCGTGAAATTGAACATGGCAAAACAAGTTTCACAATATATGGGTTAATTCAGGTTTATTTTTTGAAGCACAAGAGGAAAAGATGCATACACTAAAAGGACTCCCCTAAACCTGAAAGTATGGTGTGCATGTGTGTTCATGTGTGTGTTACATGTGTGTGAGTTTACCCCAAAAAGTCAAACTTTGAAAACATATATGATAAAATGTGTGACAATTTGTGAAATACTACACTATTCTGAAATACATAGTTAGAATATATTAAGGTATTAATACAGTTATAGCAATATTACTACTGTGATGATTAATCAGCATTTCTTATTAAACCTGCCATGAAATGTCTGTAGCTCCTAGATTAGAATTATATAATAATTACCTTCCGAGAAACTTCACTTCCATGCCCATTCTCTCTCCTAATTTCTTTCTGCCGGAAACTATTTCCATTTTCTAGTGTTTCCTACTGTCCCTTTCAGCAACTTTTTGCATCTGGCCTTATATTACAAAGATTATTTCATTTCTAATCATAAAGTCTAGTTCCTTTATTAACTGTGTAGTATACAATTACTGCACTGTGTGGATTTATAGCAGTCTATTCACCCAAAACTATCCTAAGAACTCTCATGCCATTTCTAAGCCTCTGTTAATACAAACCATTGTAATGGAAAAATCTGTGCATAGTTTAATTAATATACTTTAATTGATTTTTCTTTTTTTTTCTTTTTTTTTTTTTTAGGACATGTCGGGGGGGATAGTAAATGGGCCTGCCATGATGGATCCGGGAGCATAAGGACAGACATAGCAAACAAGATGTGGATAGACATCTTGGCAGATAGAGGGCAGGTTATGTAGAGCCTTGCTTCCCCGGCTAAAGAACTTGACCTTTGCTTTGCAGGCAAGAAAATAAACCACGAAGGTTTCTGGGCAGGAGAGTAACACAGATGTTGCTATGTATTTCCAGCATGCGAGAGGATAGATTGGTGGAAAAAGTAGTGGTGGAAGAACAAACTACAGTAGGAGAAAATTCCAAATTCTCTTAGTCACGCCAGCCTTTTCTGGGGCCTGGGCAGTAGGGATACAAAGAAGGGAGATGCGAGCAGGCACGCAAGCCAGGTTGGGGTCAGTAGCTTCTGGAGAAGGTCACAGATGATCAGGGTGAGTCTCACTCTCTATCTGTGACAATGCCCGTAAGTCCTCCAACCTTCTCTACCTTGGTTCTGTTCTTTGTGCGCTGGGAAACATAACTCTGGCTTCTGATACAATCAGCAGAGACTCAAGAAAATAAAGTGCATCCAACCAAGTAAAGTGTTTATAAGTCACTGGGATACAGTTCCCTAAATCCATAGCAGTCTTAGCAGCTCCAAAAGAAAGCCAATTATTTTAGAGAAAATGCATTAATAGATGGTATTCTTCAGTCTTTATGTCCTTATTGTTGACCTGTCACAATTTCTTCTTTAAGAGAGTATTTTCTTTTCAAGGTTAAAAACAGAGCTGAGTGTCATCAAGACTAAAGTGAATGTGAAAGCAGAATGAGTCCATAACCAATAATACCATCAGGACACCTTAGAAATCATCAGATCTGTTCCCATATGACAGGACACACACCAAAAAAAGGGGCGGGGGTTGTTTCACTGTCAAGATCTGCTGATTGCCGGGCTGGTTGGGGCATAGGTTGTAGGCAGGATCTCAAGGGGAGCCAGGCAGGGCAGTCCAGTTTTGCTCAGCCGCAGCCAAGTACCAGACACATGCCGGCCACCGCCTGCAGACTGCACTGGGACACCTCGGGGTGGGGAGCCAGCGTCTGGCACCTCCGTAGCTCACTCCTCCTCAGGGACTGTTTCCCCAGCCTGTGTCCAGCCTCACGAATTCTAGTGCACTTTAGATACTAATGTCCTAACACTGGAACAGAGCAAGTTTTTTTTTTTCCATTTTATTTTAAAGACAATAAATAAGACAAAAGAGGTCAGTACAGAGCAGATCGGAACCGGACAACATAGGCGACACAATACTTAACATTAAGACAACAGGACATTAACAGTAGCTATCACAATATCTCTTTCTCTGCTATAGTTGAGCATAGTTTCAAATACAATAATATCAAACATAACAAAATAGTATAAAACCATTCAAAGAGTGAAAGAATTACAGGGCATTCTGAACCGAGTAACAGAAAATGATCAATGGGTACTATAATATCTCATTTTTGATAAAAAATTCTGTTTATGCTTTCACACATGTTCAAATCCCAATAAGACACAATGGGATAGGTAGAACCAATGGAAATAGAAGAACAGAAGCTTGGTAGGACTTCTAAAAAGGATGGTACTAAATCAGCAATAGCTGTCATAATGTTTTGTTCTCTTCAAAACAGCTGTTCATAGCATCATATATAATAAAGTCAAACAAAACAGAACAAAACCATTCCAACTGATGAATGAGAACATTGAAAGGCTTCAAAGCTATGAGATGGGGACTCATGATTACCATAAAATCTAATATACTCTTACCAACTCTCATACTAGGGAGATTTCTACTAGGGAGATTTCATACTAGGGAGATACTACGGTATTTATACATGTGAGTTTGGTTTATTTGCTTATGAATATGGTCTCAAGTCATGTCCATTTATTTATAAATATCTCAATGTGATCATTCTTTATAGCTGAGTAGTACTCCATTGTATAGAAATACCACAACTTTTTTATCCATTCCTCAGTTGATGGGCACTTAGGTTGTTTCCAAGATCTGGCTATTACAAATTGTGCTGCTATAAACAGGGGTGCACATATATCACTATAGTATGATGTTTTCAGATCTTCTGGGAATATGCCTAGAAGTGGGATAGCTGGATCAAATGGGACCTCCAGACCCAGCTTTTTAAGGAATCTCCAGACTGACCTCCACAGTGGTTGCACCAGTCTACACTCCCACCAACAGTGCAGAAGAGTTCCTTTTTCCCCACAGCCTCTCCAACACTTGTTGTTGGTAGTGTTTTCTATCCTGGCCATTCTTTCTGGAGTGAGATGGAATCTCAGTGTGGTTTTAATTTGCATTTCTCTCATGACTAATGATGATGAACATCTTTTCATGTATTTATTTGCCATTCATATTTCTTCATCTGAGAACTGTGTATTCATTTCAGATGCCCATTTTTGGATTGGGTCTTTGAATTTCAAGGGTCTGAGTTTTTTTAATTCTTCACAAGTTCTAGACAGAAGTCCTTTGTCTGAAGGACTGTCCATGAAGATTTTTTCCCAATTTGTGGGTTTTCTTTTCATTCAGCTGGAAATCTCTTTTGACATGCAGGAACTCTTTAATAAGATGTGGTCCCAGTTATTGATTCTGGGAAGTATTTCCCATGTAGTTTGATTCTTGTTCATGAATTCTCTTCCTATCCCTATATCTTCGAGATTTTTACCTACTTTGTCTTCTAGCAGATTTAGTGTTTCTGTTTTAAGATTTAGATCTTTGATCCATTTAGATTTTAGTTTAGTACATAGTGATAGGCATGGGTCTAGTTTTAGTCTTCTGCATATGGATAGCCAGTTTTTCCAGCACCATTTGTTAAAGAGACTGTCATTCTTCCAGTGAGCATGTTTGGCCCCTTTATCAAAGATATGTGGTTCAGTGAGTTTGTGGTTGTGGTTGTATCTTCAAATCTATTCCACTGATCTTCAGGTCTGTTTTTATTCCAGTACCATGTTGATTTTATTACTGTAGCTTTGTAGTATAATTTCAAGTCAGGGATTGTGACTGCCTTGCCTTTGCTGCTTAGAATTGCCTTTGCTATTCTAGGTCTCTTCTGGTTCCAGATGAATTTTAGGAGTGATTTCTCTAGATCTATGAGGTATGTTAGTGGTATTTTGATTGGGATTGTGTTGAATCTGTAGAGTAATTTTGGGAGAATGGCCATTTTCATAATGTTTGTTTTTCCTATCCATGAACAGGGGATGTCTTTCCATTTTCTGAGGTCCTCTTAGATTTCCTTTTTCAGAGTATTATAATTTTCCTTGTATAGGTCTTTTACTTCTTTCATGAGATTAATTCCTAAGTATTTCATCTTTTTGGATGCTAGTGTAAAGGGTGTGGCTTCTCTTATTTCTCTCTCAGTACTTTTGTTGTTAGTGTATAGAAATGCTATCGATTTTTGAGTATTGACTTTGTATCCAGGTACCTTGCTGAATTTATTTATTATATCTAGCAGTCTTTCAATAGAGTTTTGGGGGTCTTCTATGCAAAGTATCATGTCATCTGCAAATAATGATAATTTAACTTCCTCTTTTCCTATCTTTACTCATTTTATTTCTCTTTCCTGTCTTATTGCTCTGGCTAATATTTCCAGTACTATGTTGAATAGGAGGGGTGACAGGGAACATCCTTGTCTTGTGCCTGATTTCAAGGTAAAGGCTTTCAGTTTTTGACCATTTAATATGATGCTGGCTGTTGGTTTGTCATAGATGGCCTTTATCATATTGAGGTAAAGACTTTCTATTCCAATTCTCTGTAAGGTTCTTACCATGAATGAGTGTGGGACCTTATCAAAAGCTTTTTCGGCATCTATAGAGATGATCATGTGGCTCTTACTTTTGGTTCTATTGATATGGTGAATTACACTTATTGATTTGCATATGTTGAACCATCCCTGCATTCCTGGGATGAATCCCACTTGGTCATGGTGTATAATCTTCTTGATGACTTGCTACATCCTTTTTGCCAATATTTTATTGAGAACTTTTGCATCTATGGTCATTAGGGAGATTGGCCTATAGTTCTCTTTTTTAGTTGGGTCTTTCTCTGGTTTTTGGTGCTACAGTAATATTTGCTTCCAGGAATGACTTAGGAAGTATTGCTTCCCTTTCAATTTCATTGAAAAGTTTGAGGAGTTTCTGAATTAAGTCTTCTTTGTATTTCTTGACGAATTCTGCAGTGAATCCATCTGGGCCTGGGCTCTTCTCTGTTGGCAAGGACTTAATTAGATTTTTCAATTTCATTAATAGAAATTGGGTTGTTCAGCATTTTTACATCTTCCTGATCCAACTTCGGTAGTTCATATGTATCTAGGAATCTGTCAATTTCTTCTGTGTTATCGAACCTATGAGCGTAGAGGTTTTCGAAATAGGTGTTGACGAGCTTCTGTATTTCCGCCGAGTCTGTAGTAATTTCACCTTTTTCATTCCTTATTGCATGAATTTGAGCTTTTTTCTTTCCTTTTTTAAATAAGGTTGGCCAGGGGCCTATGAATTTTATCTATTCTTTCAAAGAACCAACTCTTTGATTCATTGATCCTTTGTACTGTTTTCTTAGTCTCTATTGCATTAATTTCTGCTCTGATCTTTATAATTTCCTCCCTTCTTTTGGTTTTGGGCTTGGCTTGCTCTTCTTTTTCTAGATGTTTCAGTTGTAGCATCAGGTTGTTTATTTGTGCTCGTTCTGTGTTCCTGATGTTTGAACTCAATGCAATAAATTTTCCTCTGAGGACAGCTTTCATTGCATCCCACAAAATCTGGTAAGTTGTGTTTTTATTTTAATTTGCTTGTAGATATTGTTTAATTTCTTCTTTAATTTCCTCTGTGACCCACTGATTGCTCAAGAGTGTATTACTCAGTTTCTATGTGTTTGTGAGGTTTTTGCAGTTGCTTTTATCGTTAATTTCTAGTTTCACGGCACTATGATCCAATAACATGCATGGGATAATTTCAATTCTTTTGCATTTACTTAAATATATTCTGTGGGCTATTATATGGTCTATTTTAGAGAATGTCCCATGTACTGTTGAGAAGAAGGTATATTTCGATGTTGTTGGATGGAACACTCTGTATATGTCTATCAAGTCCATTTGTTCACAGGTGTGATTCAGTTCTGTTATGTCTTTGCTGATTTTCTGTCTAGTTGATCTGTCCCTTTGTGTCAGTGGTGTGTTAAAGTCTCCTGTTATAATTGTGTTATTGCTTATTTGATTTTTCATTTCTGTTAGCAATTGCTTTATATAGCTGGGTGCTCTGGAATTTGGTGCATATATATTTAAGATTGTTATCTCTTCCTCTTGAAGTTTTCCCCTTACTAGTATGTAGTGCCCTTCTTTATCTCTTTGGATCATTCTTGGTTTGAAATTCACATTGTCTGCAAACAGGATTGCTACTCCTGCTTTTTTTTTTTTTGTTTCCTGTTACATGAAGTATTGTTTTCCATCCTTTGACTTTCAGTCTATGAGTGCCCTTTTGGGTTAGATGGGTTTCTTGTAGACAGCATATGGTTGGATGTTGTTTCTTGATCCATTCTGCCAGTCTGTTTCTTTTGATTGGTGAGTTGAGGCCATTTACATTAATGGTTGTAACTGTTATATATTGGTTTATTGTTCACATGTTATCTTTCTGCTGTTGTGTCTTTAGCTTTCCATGCTGTTTAATTGTCTGTCTTGCTTGGTGGTTTTATCCCATGTGTATCTAGAATGTCTTTCAGTATTCTTTGTAGGGTTGGTTTGGTGTTCATGAAGTTCTTCAGCTGTTCTTTGTCATGGAAGTATCTTATTTCTCCATCCATTTTAAAGGATAGTTTTGCAGGGTATGTCAGTCAGGGTTGGAAGTGGTTTTCCTTTACGATCTGAAATACTTCACTCCATGCTCTTCTTGATTTCATTGTTTGTGTTGAGAAGTCTGCCATGATTCTGATAGGTTTTCCTTTATATGTGATCTGTCTTTTCTCTCTAACATTTTTTAGTATTCTATTCTTATGTTGGATTTCTGGGATGGTGATTATTATGTGTCTGGTTGTAGTTTTATTTTGGTTATGGCTGTTTGGAGTTCTATATGCTTCACTTATCCAAATGTCATTTTCTCTTCTCATGTTTAGGAAGTTTTCAGCTATTACTTCTGTAAATATCCTCTTAATATCATTTGGGCTGTCCCCTTCTTTTTCATTTATCCCTATTAATCTTACGTTATTTTTCTTTGCATCATCTTGCAGGTGTTGAATTGTTATTTCCTGATTCTTTGTTATTTTTAAAAGATCTTGTCTTTCTTGTTCACTGGCTGCAATCTTATCTTCGAGATCTGAAATTCTATCTTCACTTTCATTGAGGCGGTTTTGGCAGCTTTCAATAGCATTTTTGATTTCCTGTATATCTCTTTGAATCTGCTTTATGTATTCTGTTTTTTTCATGTAGTGTTCATTTAGGGATTCTATCTGTTTGCTTTGTTCCTCTAATTGTTTAGCTGTGTTTTCACTGGATGTGTTCACTATTTCTTTCAGTATTTTTATCATTTCTTCTTTT
Source organism: Dolichotis patagonum (assembly GCA_004027295.1). Classification (NCBI taxonomy): domain Eukaryota; kingdom Metazoa; phylum Chordata; class Mammalia; order Rodentia; family Caviidae; genus Dolichotis; species Dolichotis patagonum. The sequence goes on along the minus strand of PVJX010013600.1, from coordinate 13,296 downwards.
ACCTGGGCAAGTACTTCCGATTTGAATTTCTCCATAGCTTCCGCTAGTTGCATCTTTATTTCATTTGATATCATTTCAGACATTTCAGGGGTATGGCTTCTTTTTACTTCTATGTACATGGCTCCTAAGCTTTCTTGGGGTGGGCTAGAGTTTTGAGCCTGCCCTTTGGCCTTTCCTTTTGTCATTTTTCTATATTTCCTTGCTTTGAGCAGTTCCAAAACTTCCTCTGGATGTGTGGTGAGTTACTTCCTGCACCCTCAGCTCCTGGAGCAGCTCTGGCTTCCCCACAGGCTCTTGGCTCCCTAAATTGAAAGGTGGAAACTGGGCCTCGTGAACTGGGGCCTGTGGAATCTCGGGCCGCAGTCCTGTGTCCAAGGGCATGGGTATGATCTCAACCACTGGGAGTGCTGGTTTCAAGCTCTCGCTAGGCAGGCCCACACCAGGATGTCAGGCTGCCAGCTCAGCCTCTGCCTCCTGAACTGAGAGAAGGCTACTGGGCATGGTGCACTAAGGCAATGGAGCTTCTGGGACTCAGTTCAGTGTACCTGTAGCTATCCAGAAGTGCAATTGCCTGGAGCCCAGGACGCCAGCTCTCCACAAGCCTGCCTTGGGGCGGCAGGACTCACCTCGCAGGGTCCTAACTCCCATCTTCAGGTTCTTGGCTCCCTAAATTGTAAGGGGGATGCTGGGCCTGGGGAACTGGAGCCCGCAAAAACTCGGACCACAGTCCTTTGTCCTAGGGAGCTGGAAAGATCTCCTGGGCGGTTAGTCCCCGAGCTCGACCTCTGCCTGCCGAACTGAAGAAGGTCGCTGGGCATGCTGTACTAAGGCTGTAATTGATTTTTCAATTATTTCTTGGAAGCAGCATTCCTTGTTGTCAATATAAATGTTTAGGTGATTATTCTGGGTAGAGCTGGGGGACTAACATACCCTTTCACATCAGGTTATATTGTTTGCATTCACACAAGCACTGTATGAGAGTCTTGAGGTCCCAATGCCTTGTCAACAAAATATTTTGTCAAACTTTAATTTTTTGTTAGAATTATTGTGCAGCAATAGTATCTGAAGTTGATTTGGCTTGCATTATTAGTGCTTGTGTTTGCTTCCTCAATGATTTCTTTATTCTGCTTTTTTCAGTTTATGACCTGTTTTTCATTTCTTCTGTGATATACATGGCCTTATCTTTTTTCTGTGTTTATATCAACTTGTTACATTTTATATCTTAAATTTTTGAGAAATCTTCATACATAAGAGCTAGTTCCTTTCCATTATTGCAAGTATGATTCCTTTTTTACTATTGTCTTGTAACTTTGAGGATGTTTATTTGCATATAAAATTATTTGTATATAAAATTATTTGCATATAAAATATGATTTAAATTTACATACTCAAAATCATCCATTTTAATGTTACTGAATTTTAATTTATTATTTGAAACATTTATTTTTTTGAAGATGAAACCTTTCTCATTATTGTCCTTTTTCTTACTACTTTTATAAAAATTCACATTCTTTTTATTTAATTTCTATTTACTATAATAATAAAACAAAAAGCAACAGAAAGTTAAAAGTAACAAAAACTTCAAAAGAATCTCCGTATCATCTCCAGATGTGGCTGTGATATTTGTTTCCTCCCTCCTTGAGGCCTTGCTTGTCTTTCTTTTATTCCTCAGTTTGACAAATCACATTTTCATTTAGACCCCTGACCTTTTGTTGTTAATTTATCCATAATATATGTCATGAGAAAAAGATACACTGTTGATTTTTCCAAATTATCTTATAGTTATCCAAATATTATTTTAAAAGCTTTCATTCCTTTTCTGAATTCTCAGTCTGAAAAATTATCAGATACTGTATAAATTGCTATACTTCCACTCAATTTTTCTTTTTTATTCTCTTCCTTTTACTGATTCAAATGAAAATGCAAGGCTTTTATTTATTGAGCCTATATGTTTTATTAAGTTACAGCACTATTTCAATTTTATCTTTCAAGGTTTTTCTACTCATTGTTCCTGATTTATTTTTCTATTTTTAAATTTTAATTTAAGATCAAGTAGTTCAAATCCACAAAGAAAAAAATGAATTCTTTCTTCCTAGACTTTAAAATTCTTAAGATAATGTTGATGTTCCTTGCAATTCTGTGCCTAAATATTTTAGCATTTTGTTGATATTGTAAATGTAGTATGTTTCTCCATCATAGTTTGATGCTAATATTATTTAAAAGTTCATTATCTTTGTGAATTAACTGTGTATCCTTCCAATGGACCTAAATCCTTTATATTTCCAATAGTTTTTCAGATAAACAATAAACCATTGTAATAATCTTACATATTACCTTTATATTCTTATGCTGTTACTCTGGCCCTGCCCAGTGCTCTGAAGTACAAAATCATTATGGCACTTTGCTCGTCTTTCTGGGTTCTGCAAGAATACCTGTAACATTTATCCATTATGTAGGATAAGATTCCTTCATGTATACATGCATGTTTGTGTGTATGAGGAGTTATTTTCTGTATCTATGAAAAGGAGCATACAATTTTTGTTTTAGATCTATGTACATGGTAAGTGATCCTACTGTTTTTAATAAATGATTTATCACTATTCTCTAGAAAAAAGAATATGAGGCAAGAATTAAAAGTTGGCACTTTGAGAGGTGAACATTTAAAAGTTCTGAGGTTATCATTTAAAAAATAAATTGTTTGCTTCTTGTACATTTTGGCTACATTTATAGCTGTTAATTACATCTGATTTCCATAGCAAAACACATGAGCTTTTAAATTTTTTCTCATTGTGAGAGTCAACACCTTCTCTAGAATGGAGGTACAAATCCAGTCAGCAAAAGTGTATCTCTAAAATGCTGGCCAACATAAAATACCCCAAATACTGAGCCAAAAGTCTTGGTGAAGTAGGGTACTGTGTCTCCTATAGAGTACCTGAGACAGGCTTCCAACTACAAGGAGTCTGATGGGCCAAAGGTCTTGTCGGAATGTTCAATGATCTTCTGAAATCCATGAATGAATTTTCAAAAAACCCAGTTTGTTATAGGAGCTGGACCCAACCAGTAATCAAACCTCAGAGGAACGGCAAGACACATCTATTTCTGAGATTCATGAGGCCTCTCTGAGACATATCTTTGCCTTAATAACTCCATGATAGACTTTCTTTGAACTATGGTAACCTGGGTAGTTTTCATACACCTCTCCCTTGTCTCTTTCACTTGTTGTCAGATTATTTTTGTTGGTGGTGTTTCTTTTCCTTTTCCTTTTTCCTTTTGTGTGTGTGTGTGTGTGTGTGTGTGTGTATGTGTATTACCAGGAATCAAACTCACAACCTCGCAATTGCCAAGTAAGTGCTGTGCAGCTGAACTATATGCCAGCCCCTGCTTATGTATTTTCATCAAAGGAAAATTGTATCAGATAGTTAAACAACCAAAAACAAGATTTTATTCCAGGCCTTCTCAGTAGTGCATAGAAATTGAACACAACTCTTCTGAAAACAAAAGTGGAAAAATTATCCAACACTTGGGGCAAGAGGATGCTGAAGAGAAGGTGCTCAATGTGATCAATTTGTGTTTTCTAACTGGTCCTATTGAAGTCAGTCTCTTACCTTTCGACATAAAGGGAGAGATAAAACAGTCTTTCCACAAGACTATATTTCCAAGAATGGCCCAGACTCTTGAGGAAAATATTCCTGAGTTGTAAACCTGTCAAGAAGTTGAGAAATTTTCTTCTCAAATCTCAAGGAAGAAAGACTTTCCCTATTAAAGTCCTTGTCCACTTTGGTATGGACATCCCAGAAGAACCAGACTAGCACCAACAGTCCCAAAGGAGCTCAAGAAAGCAGGAGGCAGTTTGACATCGCCTCACCTGCTCCCTTGCAAGAGAAGACAATACCCTGACACGAAGGGTTGACATTAGCAAGGCATTTTATGGTATCATCTGCAAAATTGCCAAGTAATGGGAAATATTGCAGCGGATACAGCAACAGAGGCCTTAACAGAGATGGTAAAAGAGATGAGGCCTAATATATCAGCAAATCTGAATAGTTACCACTAAATTGTACTGATGCAAAGAAGCAAAGTGAGAGACTAGTTCTTAAGCACGTAATGGTTACGTGTTGGAAGTAGAAGTGTTATACCCTAGAAAAGTCACAGGCTTCACCTTTTTTAACTTAATCTTGGTACCCTAACCTTCTTTATAGATTCACATTTGTTATGCAAGTTATTCATCAAGCAATCCTAATTTTGCTGATGAGACTTTGAATAATTTCTATATTCTTATGCTGTGAGTCCCTCTACACTTCTCATTTCTTCTTTTCCTTTCTGTTTTCTTTCTCTTCCTCCCTTCTTTCCTTCTGTTTTGCATTCTTTGCTGTAGTTGTAGCCCAGGACCGCACACATGCTAGGCAAACCGAGCTACCTCCCCAGCATCCACACTCGCATCTTTGTACACTACAACACTACTGTACAGCCGAGGGTCCTGGTGCTAAGGGACGCTATGTTTTCTTTTCACTTCTTATTGTCTTTTTGCTTTTGCTCTTGGTTGATTTCTATGCATTTTATGAAAAATTTATAGAACTTCATAATCATCTATGCTGGTTACACATTTTTACAAATTTAATTTCTTTAACTTGCTTGGAGTTTAAACAACTCAGCTGGAAATACTCAACAATTTAACCACTTGATAGTATTATCTTGGGATATGCCTAATTATGAAGTGCTGGCAAGGAGAAGTATACAAGGTTTTTATGCAAAACAATCTGCATAACATGGTTTCAAATGTAGTTCTGCAAAGCAAGCAAAATAAAAAATGTGGGTTATTTTAAAAGAACAGTGATTAAAGTAACCCATAATTTAAGACTTTAGGTGTTGAAACCAGATAACCAACAAAAAGCAATTCTAAATATGAAGAGGAAAAGACTCCAAAAATGATGATAAACAACACAATCTCTACAATTACAGTAGAAATTCCCTTTTCCTACTCTTTCTTAGAGTATCTATGGTCCATTCATAACAGACTATATCTTGTAATATAAAACATGTTTAACAAACTTAAAGCAATGACAACCATGAAGTATGTTCTCTGATTACAATGGAGTCAGACTAGAACTGGCAATAGAAAATAATATTTTAAAAATGCCAAACATGGAAATTAAACAATAAACTTCTAAATAATTCATAAGCCAAAGAGAAAGGTTGAAATATATTTTTAAAAATATAGCTAAATTAAAATAAAAACACAATGTATTAAACAATGACAGATCTGTCTAAAGCAGTGCTCAGAGGGAAATTTATAGTTCTATTTGCTTATATTAGAAACAAGGGAAATACTTAAGTGAGCTGAGTGAAAAACAGAAAAACAGACATAGAGGATTAATGCACAAAAGAACAAAAATTAATTAAATTGAAAATAGGAAAATAAAGGTGATAAATCAAATAAAAAATTGATCATTTTAAGTAATTCTTAAAATGTACTTTCAAGTAAATTAATATCAATTTATCATGCTTAAAATGTATGTGAAATGTACCCTAAAGGTAGACTGTGTAAAAGATGAAAATGGAAACACAATACACAATAATAGTTTTTCATGCTTTACATAAAACAGTTTAACACCCTTTACAGATAAATTTTCACAAGGAACTCAAATACTGTCAGTATAAAAGTAAGGTCGAAAATCTAAAATAAAGTCAGATAGATACTAAACAAAGAATGGAGGTAAAATGGAAACATTTGAAAATTTGTAAATCATTCTAAAGAACTCAAGGCAAGAAGAAAAAAGGAAATATACAGATAAGACATATTGAAATAAAATTAGCATCATCAATATTAATATTAAATATAAATTGTTTAATCTTTTAGCACTATCAGAGAGGGTAAAAAGCAATAATTAATAATATGTGATCATAAAAGTTCCATCCTAAGTATAAATACACAGATAGATTAAAAGTGCAAAGACATAAAAAGACTATGCCAATGTAGGAGTTCTAAGCAAAAATATCATATGTCAAGTGGTTTAAATTTATTCTCTGATAGTCCAGAAGGTTAGACTCTTTCAAAATAAAGGAAAATAAATCATACTATTCAGGCAAAGAAAAGAGCATTTGATAAAGTATCAGATACTGAGTTCTAAAATAACTCACAAATTTTGAGTTTGTAAAAGAGAAACCATATTCACTAAATTAACAAGTACATATGAAATGGTGATGTTACAAACACCAAGCATTACACTATTTTTTTTAACTAGTGATTGATCGCCAGAGCTCATTATCATTGACCATGCTGAGCCGATTTTAATTTTTAATTTTCTAAATTTGAGCCAGGGTCTTGTTAAGTTACCTGGGCTGGACACAAATTTGAAATCCTCTTGCCTCAGCCTCCCAATTACTGGGATCTCAGGTATGTAACACTGTTTCTGACTCTTAACACTCATTTAAGAAAGATTTCAGAAAAAAAACAAATTTTTTTTAAAACATAACAATATGTGTCCTTAGACTCTCTGTCTCTCTCTCTGTCTCTCTGTCTCTGTCTCTCTCTCTCTCTGTCTCTCTCTCTCTCTCTCTCTCTCTCTCTCTCTCTCTCTTTCCCCTTTAGAAGATGAGCAGCTTTGCCTGCCTTTCACTCTCTCCAACATGATACTCTGCCTCTATTCAGACCCATAGCAGTGGAACTAAATAGCCGGGGACTAAACTCTCTGATAGTGAAACAAAACACATCTTTCCTCCTGTCAGTTGATTTGCTTAGGTATTTTGCCAGAGTGATGGCGAACAGACGGGAAATTGGTACGGAGAGGTGGAACTGCTGCTGTGATTATACCTATGACAGAGTTCAGAAGATTTTGGAGCTGCTTTTCAGGACTTTGGAAAGAGAGATGTGGACTAGAGAAGAGTCAGAATACTGGAAGCAGAGCCCGTGGATGGTTCTGGTATGAGCTGAGAAAACCAGAATGCAGAGAGGAATAGGAATAGTAAAGACAACGTTGATAAGGAGTCAGGAGATAAGAGCATATTTATAAATGCTTTAGCAATTAGAAAAGCAATGAGCAAGTGCTACGCCGATGCCACTAAAATCAATACTTTTGACAACTTGAACAAATACTGAGAAAAATATTAAAAGACAAATGAATACTAGGAAAAATAGAAAATATAAATATATCTATAACATTTATAGAAACCTAATCAATAAGTACATGTCTTCTCACAAAGTACCAAGAACTCAAGCTAATTTGAAATCAGGAATTGACTTCAATAAGTGATAATCTTAAATAAAAGAAGAAATAACATTTACTAATTAAAAATTGTGGGACCTAGCCAACTGTTGTGGCACATTCCCGTGTCTCCACCAACTAGAAGGGTCGATGGTGTAGGATCAGAAATTTGAGGCCAGTTTGGCCTACAAAGGGAGACCTTCTCTCAAAATGAAATTTATCCAAGTGTTGAGATGTAGTTCAGGGGAAGAGCGCTTAGCTAGCATGTGTGCGGCCTTGGGCTTGGTACCCACACTGCAAGAAAAAAAAAAAGTTTAAATGTGATTGAAGCTGAAAATTTCAAGTATAATAAATATTATGTTTAAAAACAAACAGCTTCACCTAACACAGATTAAAATATAAGCATACATGAAATATTATGAAGGCAAAAGCCGAGGAGGGACGGCTGCAGGAGGTCGGTGAGGGTTCCTTCACTGACAAGCACAGTGGTTCAGCATCAGTAAAGCGAACAGATCATGAATGAGAAGCAGGCTAGGGGAACGCACGAGATGAGGAGGAGGTGTGTGAGGGACCAAAGCAAAGAGAGAAACAGCAACAAAATCTCCAAGAAAGAAGCGAAAGTGGATTCCAGCCACAAAGAAGAATATCTAAGGAAATGTGCTACTTAAATGGGGAATTGTTCTAAGCAGATTGACATCTAGTATTGCATGCATATTTTAGTATTTAAGCATAAAAGCTTCGTAACTGTTAGGGGAGGGAAATTATTACCTGTTTCAAAAATGCTCTGTAACCCAAAAATGTCAGAAAGCAGTACACTGAGCTTCGGAATCTCATTTTGTTATTGACTATGTCACTGACATTGATACAGCCCTTTCTAAGAGTACAGCTTTCTGATACGAACTATTTAAGTGCTCACAACAAAACAGTACGTTAGTAACTCAAGTGATGCTTATGGTTTGTTTGACCTTGAACACTTTCATTTTAAAGATGAAGAAATCAAAGTAAAACGTGACCTATCCAAAGTATCAATCAGCAAAGTCAGATTTGAGGACAGATTCTGTGCCTTTACTCCTTGCGCTCTGCTATCTTCCAAAGAAGCATAATCCATAAATTCTAATTGATTTGATCTCTGTGCACAGAAGAGTGAAGAAAATATCTTCAGTTGACTTGGATGATTGACTTTAAAAATGTAAATTATTTGCAAATTTCCAGCTTGTCTGAAATCATTGTAGGTCCCACAATCGATGGCATGTTATAATTTACTAGGCAGGATATGTTTTTATTAATTTGTGTTACATAAAATTATACTGTACTTCTGAAAGGCAGTCATAAAGTCATGGAAATTCTGAAAACTCTAAGGAAGCATATTGCTAATGTACCTTTCCAAAAATATTACTTAATGTTATACTTCAGGAAAAGACACAGTATAAAACAGAATAAAGCCAGTGATATAGTTCAATGGAGCACTCCCTGCCTGGAAAGTGCGAGGTCATGAGTTTGATTCTTGGTAGCAATAAATACAATACAATACAATACAATACAATACAATACAATACAATACAATAATAAAATAGCATAAGTAATTCAAGAATAAAAACTTCTGGCTACAATATAAAACAAAGTAATGAGTTTAATTTTGATATAAAACCAACTATTGAAATCAAAAATAAAATATGTTAAATTGCAATATTGTAATAGCAACTCAATAAAACTTAGCTATTTTGTCTGTATAAATTTGGAAGCACCTGGATGAGAAGCATGTGAATAAATCAAAATTTCAAAATTTCCTGTCACACATCAAAATAAGTTCATGCACATACATTTCTTAATAGAATTGGAAGTACTAATGAGGACTAGATCTGTGGTCTACAAATATTTTATTCTCAAAACAGCTTTAGAAGTCAGACAACCCTTTTTTCAATTGTAACTTGATAGGAATATCTTACCAATAATTACTTGATAAGAATATAAGAATACATATATACCACACATATCATATCATATCGCATCTTTCAGTTGAAATTATAACAAATTAAAAAATAACAATCTCTCCCTTACCAAATGAATATTTAAATATTTGTACCTGGCAAAAATAATTTCAATATTGTACCTTCTAGTGTGCAAAATAGATGACATAGAAAGAAACCAAAAAGCAATGATAGTTCTAAGTACAGTTTTGCTTACCTACTGAACACTAAAGTTTTCAAATGTTTCCAAAGGGTGAATAGACTTTATTTAAATGTGTTCTCTTTAGAAAATACATTCAATACAATAAAAATTTCTATAAATGAAATTTTTCAAGTTTTGTTCTGCAGCCTAAGGCTAAAAGAGTTTTACAATGAATGATCAGTGCCTGATACTAGAGTTCATATGAAAGATATTCAACGGTAAATGTGTGTATTTAAAATTTCATTTCTAATTATGTATTTTTCTTTCTAAATTATTTTTAATTCCAAATTTATAGTCTGTGAATATAATCAGACTTCATGCTTTACCCCAATCCACTATAAAAACATTCTAATACCAAATTGATCAAGTACTAGAAAGTGTAGGAATTTGAGAATTTGAGATGCTATCCAAAGTAATCACTGTTTATCAAGAAGTTCACATTAACTATAAATAAAAATACAAGTGAAAATCAGTTTTAGTATGAGCCTGACAGACATAAATTGAAGCACCATAGTTCGTTAAAGGGTAAGTAGAAGTTATTACCATAATTGGTCCCTATAAAATATTAAAGTTTTGTCGAAATAAGAATTTAACACAATGAAGAATTAAGTCAACTTTTGATTTTAAAATGTTCACTTAAATGTTGTTCTAAACATTTGATGCCTACTTCTGTCAGTTCCCTGCAAATGAGTATAATATTAATTTTAGAGAAAAAAATATTGAAGAATTGCCTTTCCTTTGCAAATATTATAGCAACATGAAAATTATGTAGGTTTTTTTTTTTTACAACCAAGTGACTATTTAATTGTGAGTATCCTAGAACAAAACGGAAATCAATATCTTCTAATATGCTATGGTTTTATAATTACAGTCTGAAAATGCTGTCAAAAATAACTACCTAGCTTAAAAACAATTGATGTAACAATTACACAATCAATTTTGTTAAATACAGTAGTATGTAAGAATGAATTTCAAATATTGCCAAATAATTCTTTCATGTGCAGAAGAGAGTTTTTGTTGATAAAAATAATGTTCAATATTACTGCATTTGAATTGAACAAATTGGTTCAATGACACTAAACAAATGTGTGTTTTTTTTAGTCAGGGGTGCCCTTAGAGATCTTGATTTGAATAACCATAATCCACTTAAGTGTTTTGTTTACAAAAATGACAAGTAACAGGTACAAGTAAAGAAATTAAAATAGGAAAAAACTAAAATTAGATGTAACCAGAATGGTTTTATTTGGATATGAATGGGTATGCTATGTATGTATTTGTGGATTTTTGTACATTTACATATCTTCATGGATATGAAGTACAATGCCATGCATACGAGGCACCATAGATACATCATACTCAACAACTTATCAAATTTGATACACAAAATCTTTGCAGTCTTTGATTTCTGGAGATGACTGTATAAATCCTTAGCCATTATTACATTTTTATCAATATGTAACACTGGCAGCAGAACTGAATTGAACTTATGAAATTATTATGCTCTGCTTTTGACAAGCACTACCTAAAACTTACTCTTTTTCTCCATGTGCTTTCCTACAAACTGCCCATCTCTGTGTATCCCAAAAATCTACTCTATACACTATTGGAAATTAACAAAACTGTCAATTAAAAAACTACAATGCCATTCTGTACTTACAATAAGCAAATAGTATGCTTGCAAGCGGGGATACAGCTCAGCAGCACGAGCGTCCGCCTGGCAAGTGCAACGTCATGAGTTCGAGTCCCAGTTTAAAATAAAAAAAAAACAGTACTTGCCGATGAAAATACAGAGAAAGATAGATCCCAGTCATTTCCTCCATGAACTGTCACATTAGTAGGGAAAAAAGATACATGAGTAATTGAACCCTCACAGCATCCGAGGCAAATTTCAAGAACAGCCCAGGATCATTGCCAAATCAAGCCTTAACAGAAAAGTAGAAACGTCAGAGCTGGCACTCAGGCAAAATTAGAGAGGTGGAGAATATCTCTGTGATGAAATCTCCATATCCCTGTTAGGAAAAATAGTTTCATGAAAGCACACAGACAAAAAGTGCATGTCACTATCTGGGAGCTAGACTTGCAGATTTTTTAGTGCAACTGTTTATGTTGGTGCAAAATGGCAGACAAGCAGGAAATTTAGAAAGTGATCGACTCATAGAGTTTCTACAGGGTGCAGCAGTTAACCTGGTTAAGTGATATCACAGAAGAATTCAATGTATTCTATTTCAGTTTACATCAGTTGTTCCAGGGGCTTTGGATAGCTCCGTTAAAAAGGAAATGTAAGTTGAGGATATTGAAATGGGAGAAGTATAATTGGCTCCAACAACAGTAATGAGAAGGAAGAACAAAGTAGGAATGGAAGAAGGGATAGAGAAATGACAGGAGAAAAATGAAAAAAATGATTATTTCTTTTTCAAAACTGTAAAACTATGATTATAAGCTAATGGATCCAGTTTCTCAAAGTTCAGTGAATCTCCAAAATAATTCTCTGTTGTTAACCCCTGTAAAACACAAAAGGATTCTTTAAAAGCACAATACCTGCGTAGATATATGAAGGCCCCATGAGCTTGTTTTAAATTTACCTCTATTCCTGTTTTAGTAGTGCATATTCTGTTAATCATTTAAATCATTTAAAATCAAAAATAGTAGTGATGTAAGAGTGGTAGTTTATAATAATTGGGACTCATTTCTCTGGGCCAGCAGATTTTTCTGTAAAGACCTGAATACAAAGCATTATTCTTTTTGACTTTTTTCAACCATTAAAGAATGTGAAACCATTCTTATTTCACTGGCTACATAAAAAGAGCAGTAGGTTATATTTGGCACTAAGGCTGTGCTTTGCTGAACCCGACTTTAAAGCAAAGTCAAGAACTCCCCTGGAGACAACCTACTGCTCAAGGAAAATTGTGATATTGGTAGTGAAATGCTAACAACAGGAAAAGAGTAACATGTCAAAGAATAGTTACTTTAGACATTTATAGGACTAGGTGTGCACAGTACATCAGTGGGAAAAAATGAATCTATTGTTAATAATAAGACAGTTCCTAAAAGGAACAGAATTCTTATTTAAAAGGAAAAGAATGACTTAATATTTAATTCAATTATTATTCAGAAAAACATGTTGTGAGAGAAAGCTAGCAAACTAGAATAAATTCCTCAGAGTATAATGAGATGGCAATAAAGTTTAAAAAATGCAAAATGCCTGTAAACAATCTCCAAAGAAGCTCTGCTGAATTTCATAACAGTTATGATTTGTTATAGTAATTATGCATTTTGCACAGAAATTATAAAGAAAAAATTCAAGTGGCATACATTATAATAAAGCAATGTATCATATGGCATTCAATTTATTGTCCTTGTTTATTGTGTTTATTTAAGCAACATCTATGTCTCCTGAGAACTTTATAGTACTATATGCTTTTATATGAATTATATTTTGTTTCATTTCTACCGTAAATTGAGCTTTAAACTTTTGATCAGTAAAAAAAAAGATTCATTATCTTCTTTAATACTGATTTTTAGTGTTATTTACATTTACATCAGATTAAATTGCCAGGCAAATTCTCAAAATGTGAAAATAACTATCCCTGAATTTATTTGCTTCATTCTCTCCCAAGTATGAGAATTAAGACCAATTCTTTATTCACACTTAATGATCTCAGAAAAATATAACAGAATTTAAGTCAAGTGAACACTAATTCAAATTAGTGCCTTTGCAATCTGTTCACTTCACAAAGTTTGCTGTTTTGTGTCAAAATAAATACACTCTACATGTGATGTTTATCAGCTTTCTAAATTAAGCCTTACCATGCAGAGAAGCACTGAGTGGATCAAGTTCATTGAATAATCACAGGAGAGGACATATGACTTTGGAAACTGGACAGGGCTAAGATTCTGAGCAAGTTCTATGTAAGGAAAAAAGTTA